>JASDQU010103827.1:86021-101087 GCA_032191745.1 Picea mariana
TGCAGAGACTTTTGGATTAAATTTATCAGGCAGAGACCTTAAAATCTTCTGAATTAAGAGTGAGTCATCAAACGTTTCACCTAGACCCTTCATGGCATTTACAAGTTCTTCAACTCTTAAAAAGTACTTGCTAATTGTTTCATCTTCATTCATCTTCAGTTGTTCAAATTTCAATTTGTATGTTTGAAGATTGGCACCTTTTACTTTCTCATTTCCTTCATAACTGTTAATAAGTTTATCCCACATTTCTTTGGTAGTATTAAGATGCATCACCTTTACAAACTCAGCTTCAGCAAGTCCATTCAGGATAGAATTCATCCTCTTAGCGTTAAAACTAAATTCTAACTTATCATCCTTGTTGGCTAGCACAATAGGCTTTGTATATCCAGTCTCTACTACATCCCAAACATTAGCACCCAAGGCCATTAAATATGTTCTCATTCTAATCTTCCAGAAGGAAAAATTTGTTCCATCAAACAGAGGGGGATTAGAGGTTGAAGTCCCTTCATGACTTGTCATGTTTAAGCTTACAGATCTACCTTTAAATAAAAGGAACCTGCTCTGATACCAATTGTTGGAAATACTGAAACAACTGAGAGGGGGGGTGAATCAATTGTTTATAAGCTTAAACAATTTTATACCTTTTAAATAATTATTAATATTTCTTCATGTGTCATCAAACAACATACAACATATGGACAGTAAGAGTAAAGATCATCAGTCACATATAAAATACACACAGAGACAGATTTTCACGAGGAAACCCATAAAGGGAGAAAACCTCTTCTTCTTCGAAATGATAGGCAGACTTTTTCTGTTCTGTACATCATTTACAATTGAGCACCAACTCAATGTGAGGCTGCTACCTTTGTTTTACAAGCTGCAACTTGTTTGAGAGCTCCAACTCTCTGGTTTCTCTAGCACCCACTAGAAGGAAGCACCAACTCCCTGAGTATTCCAACACCAACTGGATGGAAGCACTAACTTCCAGTTACACAGGCTCCAACCTGCATAATAGAGAACATCTATTCTCCCTAGCACCACCCTGCCACCCTAGTTTCTCTCGCTGCAACCAGATGGAAGCTACAACTTCCTGTGTTCAAGCACCCACTTGAACTTCTGAGGACAACAGTCCTCCCGAGCTCCTCCCAACCTCCCTATAAAAATTAAATAATGAAAACACAGAAAACTTATTCAGATAAATCACCTCTTACCATTTCACTCTGTTTTGTAATTCTGATCTTCAACAAATTGATCTGAACTGGTCTGCTCTGCATATTGTTCTGCAGTTCATTTCTTCCTCAACTGGTCTACTCTGCAAATTGTTCTGCAATTCTTTTCTTCCTCAACAGGTCTGCTCTGCATCACGTTCTTTTGTCATTCTGTTCTTCTTCTACTCTACCTTTCATTTGCTTTGTTTATGATATACATTTCATTTCATTCAGTACATCAATTAAACTTAATCCTCAACACCTTCTCCTTTCTCCTTTCTTACTATTTCGTTCCTTTTTCCCTACAGAATGACCAACCACATACAGTGTCACTCGTTCTCTTTTATACAACCTGCCTTGATGATTCCACTTCCCATCTCCTTCGGCAAGAACAACGACAACTGTCTAAGCAATTGAATCATCATCTGAAACGCTAACTAATTCTTCATAAAGAGTTCATTTCACTAACAAAATTCATACTCAATCATTAACTGTGAGAGAGAATAGTGACCCTTTGATCAATATTTGATCCAATGGATCAGATCCAATCGGGATTTCACCCATCGCAATTTCGGCATTTGCAATGTCAAACTTCACTTATAAATCCCGACACACAAAATTCCATATAACGTTCAAATCAACGATCTAGATGTAATTTCGGCTCGACGGCTACGATTATGTCGCGATATCGCATATCGCAATCTCGCAACTCATGTTGCAATCCTTACCATCTCCTGATTCGCGAAACTCCGACGTAGAGTTTGATCAATGGTCCACATCTCTTGCTTTCTTTAACGGCTGAGATCAAATCGTGAAATCACATATCGTGATTTCGGGTTTCTCGTTGTCAAGAGATTTTGATATTGTAAAGTGTCGATTCCCGATTCCCGATTCTCCATGCAGAGATTCAACGGTCGAGATCACTTCTAGCCCAATGGCTCAGATTAGATCGGGATTTTGCACATCGCGATTACTCCCACTTCTCCTCCTTCTTTAAGGGGCGTGCAGATTATCTTTGATCCGACGATGATCGGGTCTTGTTCTTGAATCTAACGGTCACTGAGTCATTTCCACAACCATAACTGTACCCGAACTCCATGCAGAGATTCAACGATCCATATAATTCTTTCTTTAATGGCTATGATCAAATCGTGAAATCACATATCGTGATTTCGGTGTTTTCGTTGTGATTGAACACGGGACTCGTGAAACTCTGATTCCTGATTCGTCGATGAGCATGACTCCGACAGCGCTCGATCCTATGCCACCAGTCCTTGCGAATGGATGGTCCCTATTCCTCTGGGATTTCACCTCTGCACAGTAGAACTTAACCCCTGTGCTTAACCTCTGCGCAGCTTCTGAAGATCTGACGACTATCGGCCTTTCGGGACATTTGAATGGGATCCAACAGTCACCGGATCTCTGTCTTCCTTCTCCTCTGCAAACTCCTGTACCTTGAGCTTTTCTGTGCGCATCTTCTTCCATGTTGTTCTTCCTGAGCTTTTACATTCGAATCGCTTATTCTTCCATCTCTACTATTGTCTCTTATTATTCCATCTCCACTGTTGTCTCTTATTCTACCATCTCCACTGTTGTCATCAATGACAAGCATTCACTATCTGTTCACTGAATTTGCTAACACGTTAATCCCCATAGGTTTCTCTCCACCTCTCAGAGTCCTCCCACTATGATGTCGTGCTTGGTTACCGCTTGTGCATCTCTGCAACACCCCAATGCTGGCATCTCCATCGGACATGATGCACCTCTGTCTGCATGATGAAAACAAATGGTTTAGATCCCTCATTGTACAACCAAAAACATATAAAAACAAAAATATATATATGTTGCAAGGTTATGATTTTTGTACCTGATGTGTCCCAATGTATTCCCTCTAGAAGTACCAAGTCTACACTGCCTCTGAAATATACCCCAGCATAAGGGAAGTCCTCGATCACCACTAACTGCCTCCTCCACGACGTGAATAAGTTGGCAGTGAATCTAAAATCTAAGGGCTCATTCCCCAACCTGGGGGAAATACGGATCTACCTCTCCATACGAGGCTCGGTCATAGGGCATGCTATCATTGCAACCTATGGATGAATCTAGGGAATCATCTCTAGGAAAACAGAGACCAAGAAAGAACCATATCCAAATTTTTTTTTCCTGTTATTTCTTCATTTGGATATCTTATCTTTAACATTTCATAGGAACCTTGCACTCTAGTTGAACAGTCTTGGTTCCAAACATTGAATGGCGTAAGAAATTTGGGACTTTGAAGAAAGATGGGAACTAGTGATCCCCACCAACTTGGTTATAGCGAATAGGACAGATCAAAGTGATATATCTCTCACATCTTTTATCACTATCCTTCCTCCCACCAACTGTGATCCTAGTATGCAATATTCAATAACATATGCCTTGGTCAATCACGGAGTAACCAAGTTTTCAGATAAAAGCTTGGGCACCCCTCTCCTCGAGAGCCCCTTAAAAAGGTATACATCATCCATCTCAATCTCAAGCATATGAGGCCCTATTCAGAACACTTTCTCACCGTCATCCCATAGACCGATCAAGTATTCAAGCAATAACACTTATTTCCTCATGTTTTGAAGTTTGAAATACTTGAGAAAGCCACAATTGCATAAGGTCGCCCTCACTTGAGGGTCTTGAAGAGCAGCGATGTCATCAAACTCGTGCTCGCATTCTTTCCACTCAATCATGGCTAGCTATCGATGAAATCTACAAAAATATCAATTAATCATCATTAGTTAAACCCTCAATGAAAAACGTTGGCTCTTTTTAGCTTAAAAATCAAGTATTTTTTAATTTTTGTGCCTATCGCTCCCTCAAAGAAGCCAATAGAGCGCTAGCGTGCCCTCAACGCGCACACCAAGGTGTTGAAATCATGATCGATGCTACCCTTGATGCCTTGAGGGAGTGTCGATTCAGTTCGACGCTCTAGGGATTCCCAAGGAAGATATAACACATAAACTAAAGGATGAAATGCAATAAAAAGGCATAAAAAAGAATGAGGAGGAGGAAGCAACCAACCTGATCTGGACAATTTTGCAAATAGTTTTCCACATCCCTCGCAATCAACGCTTGAAAAATGCTCCAAAAGAGGCAAAAATCCAAAGAGCAAAGGAGAATAGTAAAAACAAAGGTAAAAATGAATTTTTGACCTAGTTTGATATTTGATATGTTCAATTTGGTCATTTCTCCTTATTATAAAGTTTTTTTTTTGGGTTTTTTCTATTTTTCAAGAAATTACTAATGTCTTTTTCCTAGAACAGCTTGATTTTACACGAATTTGAGAAGAGTTTTTTTTATAACCTTGTAACACCAATGAGCTTAATCTTTATTCTTTCTCGCACTCACAAATACATGAGAATGTAACCGAGTATACTTTCTTCACTTTTTTCAGAGTCGTAAATGTTATACGAAAAAGGAACCCCCTGGAGTCTCCTTTAATCTCTTTTCATACTATTTAAACATGAAAATATTTTTGAGTGATCTTGCTTCCGTTCATGCTCGTTAAAAGGTTCGAAAGAGCGTCTTCCGAGTAATATTTTATCTCTTTTTAGGACCTTAGAGACTAAAATTACAACCACCGACAACCACCTCAGGGTTGTCAGTGGTTGTCCAGGGTTGCAAATGGACAACCCTGGAGTCTCCTTTAAGTTCTTTTAATACTCTCTAAACATTAAAAACCACCTATTTTTCCTTCTCTAGACTCGCTAAAATACACATTGAATTTCCCATATGGGGACAAGCCCTTAATTCTTCTAGTTCCTTAAACAAAGGAAGAGGAACTTACCGAAGGTGAGTTATATCAAGCACGCATTATCCTCCTTGATCTTGTTAAATTAAAAAGAGGTACTCATCTATCTGGATGGGGGAAAAATTGATGGAAGTGGGTCAAGTTTCTTGAAAACTTTTGTAAAAAGCTATTGTAGTTGCCCTTGAACATGGCACTTGTTTTAACCTTCACAATGAACACTTGGATAATCCACTAAACCTCTATAGTGAACCAATCCTATGAGTCTTTCCACTCCTTTGAACCATCCAAAGAATTCCTCAACACTCGCTGAATTATGTTTTGGTTGACTGTGTGTTTATACTTCCAAGTCTCATTTCGTGCCTCAGTGTTCAAGGGAAGTATCAATCTCGAGAGTCAACCATCTACAAAATTAGCAGTTTCCACACTCGTGTCAGTCTGTGTTCATATTCTATATCTTATCACTTTTCTGTATCAGTTTCATGTCAAGGATGGGGGATACATCAAGGCCCTCCTTCGACAAGTCTTTTCCTGTCGACTTCAACACATCATCTGAGAATTAGACTTAGAAACCAATTATTACCTTGGGACCTACATGCCTCAATGGCAGGCCTCCTCACTTATAACAGTAGGTTTACATCATTGACCTCTGATTGGATGATTCCATGAATGTTCCACCTCAGCTCATTTATTCACATTTGCTGGAATGTACTAGGGTACCTTGGGAGTCATTGACATCATTGGTGATTTACCTCGCACTTGTTAACTATTTACCTCAATGACCGGTAATTAAGTGGTTTCTACCATGTTCGACATCAAAACATATATTCACATGGCTAGATTCATACCACATCGTGATTGGGACGAATACCCTAGGTTGAGCATTCATTCTGATATCTGCTTTTCCCAGGCTATGAAGGAAGTCATTTGAGCATGTTGATACTTATGTTGTCATATAGATCCACGTTGTATTGGTCTATGGATATGTTTATCATCTTGTATATCCACTGTTTATTTTGCGTGGCTGCGATTAGTTCATGTCATAGAAGTATGGATCCACATTGTATCTCCGGTGGCCATACACTTAGTCAATGTCATCATGGATCTGTAGTGTATATATTGGTGGCCATACTTTGAGTCATTTATATCCCGAGCATAGGTATGCCTACCTCAGGAATGGAACACATATTAAAATTTTTTGATGGTTATCTGTAGCTTCTATCAAGTTCCCCGACTCCATACCCTTTCTTCTACGAATCTACAAAGTTTTTTGGCCATTAGCTTTCATTTTCTGACTTCACACTTTTGGGGGGAATCTATTACACATCAAAATTCCTCACTTCGATATTGTCATATTCTCATTATCATAAGTGTCGTAAGTATCGCACTTTTGTCCCAAGTTTCGTAAGTGTCTCAATCTCATCACATAAGTGTCGCATTGAAAACGACACCATGAAAACACTTGATACAACCCATAAAACATGTTAGAAGAATAATCCTTGTCATTTGAAAGCCGAAACAAAGTGGTTTTCTATGAGAATTGGTCATCTTAGAAATTTTTGGAAGATCAACGCTCCCCTGATCATGTACAGGGAGCACTAGTGCTCTTTGTCTATCTAGTAGAGAGCGTTGTAGCACTCTATGGCCCATTTTAAGGGAGCATCGAATTGGTTGATAAAATCTTGGAAGAAACCCCCTTTTTCTCTAAAGACAACTATGGATGGATCCAGATAGTTTGGAGCGAATCTAACCCTCGGGATGCCTCTAAGGGAGATATCACAACTGATGGAGTCATATCCTCAAATAATCCCAAATATAACCAAGGTGTTTGAGCCTCTCAAAGCCTATAAATGGAAGCATTCTCATGGTGAACAAGGGAGGAAAAAATCAGTAAAGCATTGTTATTTTGATCGTGGATCTTTCGAGCAAGCGGTTGGACGAGGAGGACTTGGAGAGACTATTGAAACATCATCGGAATATTGTAAGTGTCTCTTTAAAGTTCTCATAAATATAATTGACCTATTTCCTTCTAGTATATGTTTACATGTACTTTTCTATGCTTGTTTTAATCTCTCATAGATAGATTGATTTTGTCTAATCCATTAGAGTAGGAGATAGTTGTTTGTCTCTTGTAATCCATTGCAGGTACTGTTCGGAACTCATGGATTGGAGCAGTATGGAAAAACTTCGAAAGTGAGGTACATCATACTATCCCTCCTCTCTTTTTTGATGGGCATAATTAATCTATAGGAATAGTAGTGTCCAAAGGTAGTTTTTTGTCTTGGTAGAGGGGTCTATACTCCAAGGTAAAATTCACCTATTTACAGGGGAATTATTCCATAACACCAAGGGGGGGCCTAGCACCCCCACTAAAACGCCCATGTGCACCTGACGCAATGTAGTAGACACTAGGTCTAGTCGTGCAAAGAATATAACACATACCCAACAGAATGGTGGGTGCCCAAGAGTGAGGGGAAGACTTATGAACTCGAGGTGATATGAACATAAAATAATTCGTCGTGATGTGAAAATAAAATAATCTAAGTATGAATTGAGAAGGGGGGTAAGGGGAGTGGGTGAATATTATGAATGGTGGAGCATGGAGGGTGTGGTGAATGAACCCACCATGCTATAATAAAAAGAAATAGCATGGGTCTTGGGCCCAAAAAATTCAAGAAAATGCAAGGGTCTTGGGCCCGCAAAAATTCAAGAAAACAAGAGTCTTGGGCCCGTGGAAATTCAAGAAAAAAAATAAGGGTTATGAACCTAAAAATTGAAATGTAGTTCCAAGAAATTAGCTTTGTTCCACATGGAAGAAGTGTCTTTCGCCATTTAAATGAAAACCTGGATATCTTGAGCATATGAACTCAGATTTTGAATCCAAAAAATGTGTGACGAAGCTGAGACTAAGGGTTACATGATGAAAGTGTAAACGTTCAAAAATTTAATTATTTTTCTGATATAATTTTTTATTATTATTCTATGAGCATGAAAACATGGATGACCAATTTTTGGTCAACAGTGACGTGATTGTTCAATCCCCTCTCTAGAGTTGTGGGAATTCACTTCTTCAACATGTCTCGCATCCACAAACAAGGAAAAGTATGGAAACAAGGAACTTCAACACCCAACCAATGATGAGGTTAGCGAGTCTGTAGCATGGATACCCAGGAAGTCGATCCACAAGGAAATTTAGCTCCCTTCGTCGACATGCAAGATTCGAAGGAGACTCTCGACAATGCCATGATTTGGGGATATATGGTTAAATGGTATGAGCTCGGGGATGATCAAGTGAGTGAAACTAATAAGATGATTCCAGTTCCTCTACCATAGAACAAGATTCTATATAAGGTAGAAGGAAATGCCCCTATCCCCCCGGATTCCTGTTACCCCTCCTCACATCCTTAGACTAGAACGACTGATACCAATTCAAAGGAAAAGTTTGGGAATGCCAAACTGAAAGAGGACCACTTGAGGTTAATCTTTGATATTCAAAGTGAGAAAACAAACCAAAGTTACATGATGGAAATACTTGACCAAAAGGTCAATTGTTGTTAGATATTTTCTCCAACACTCAACAAAGCCATGATGCCCAGGAGACCCCAAGCCACACCGTCATCATTCTGGAATGGCCTACTCCTTTTAAGTAATTCCCAATGGACAACCTATCTAAAAAATCAACCTATCGCTTGGCTAGCATACCCAACCACCCATAGGCTAGGCATGCTACTTCAAGCTCATATATGAACTAATTTCAAATTTTGATAAAATTCTAATTAATTAAGGGGCATGAAATATCCGCATGCATAGATCAAGATTCATGCTACATTATAAAGAATTTTTAAGCATGCCATGCATAGAAATAAGCAACAATCAGGCACATAAAAAATGCATATCTCAGAGATATTAATCAATACACATCGGAAATAAATGTATAAGAAGAAAAAACATATGGAAAAGAGCACTTATCTTTAATGAAATGAATCACCAACTAGATGCAAACCAAGGAAGTTCCACCCAACTCTAGAAATTGGTGTTCCAAGTCTCAAAAACAATGTCACCCCTGAGCCAGGGCTTTGAATCCACAAGGACGGTTCCAGAGTGTCACTCATCCTCCCAAACTAGTCAACACTCAAGCTCTCACAGGCTTCTCAGCACACACATCAATCCAAAGTACACCATCTATATTCTACCCATCCTGCACACCCTAAGAGAATGGAACCCCTTCTCTACCATGCAATCCATTGGGTTGTCCACTTCCTTCCAGGGGTCCAATGCATCTATTCAAGAATCTCCATGTTGGGACTCTCAGAATTCATTGTTGTGGGAAAAACTTAACACATGCCAATGCATCTCAGACATGCAATCATTAATTCAAGGCTGGAATACACCAACAGTCATTACTGCCAACAAAACCATGGATCCTCTCCACAAATCATTTTTCTTTCCCAAGCCAAGATCAAAATGAATGAAGAATGAAGAGTGGGTGAAATAATGAATGGAGAGAGAGAACAAAATGAAAGATGTGAACAATGAACAATGAGTGAGTGAACCTGCAAATAGACCAAAGATAGGTTTATATATTTCTTGGGATTAAAGAACCACATAGCCTTCCCCCAAGAAGCTCATGTAACTGATATTTTCCATTAAAACAAATGGGTAAATAAAATATAAAATAAATACTTATCCCCTCAAGCCCCCTCTCTTGTGGAATCATAGCCCCTTATAACTCTTATTCTTGTCCATCTAACAGCCAGTGATGTCTTTATTATTAATAATGATCAAAACATTACATTTTCTAGGCACGCTGGTCTCTTTTAATTGTTTGGGCACTCTGGCCTTTCATAAATTCTTAAAATAAATCATTTAATATGGGGCTTAAAATTGGGGTATTACATTCCCCTCCCCCTTATTTTGGCACTGTCCTTAGTGAATATACAAAAAAAAAATTAAAATTTCAAAATTTATTCAAAAATTTGCAGGTATCCTTCCTGCATGGCATCTTCATGCTCCCAAGTAGCATCTTCAGGATCGTGGTAGATCCATTGGACTTTTACCATCTCTATAACTCGATTCCATATCATTTTGACTTTTCTGTCCAATATCTGCACTGGTTGGACCTAAAATTATCCCTCTGTCTCTACTTGAATCATATGTCAATCAATAACATGGTTAGGATCATGTACATATTTTTTTAGCAAAGAAACATGAAATACATTATGCACATTCATGGAAGCAGGTAATGCAAGCATGTATGCAACTGGCCCTATTATGTCTAATACCTCAAATGGACAATAGAATTTGGCTGCTAGTTTTTTACAACTACCAAACTTCAAAGAGCTCTTCTTGGGCTTCATTTTTAAAAGAACATGCTCCCCCACTTTAAATTCTCTAGCTGACTTATTCTTATCTGCATAAATTTTTTGTCTATCTTGAGTTGCCTTTAAATTCTGCTTAATTCTAACCATCTGGTCTTCCATATCCTTGAGAAATTCTAGCCCAAGTACCACTCTATCTGTTGGGTTGTCCCAACTCACTGGATTATTTCATTTCCTACCATACAAAGCTTCAAATGGGCTCATTTTTAATGATTTTTTATGCCCATTATTATAGGAAAACTCAACCAAGTGCAAGTAATCCTCCCACTTATATGGCTTATCCATCACATACATCCTCAACATGTCTTCAATTACTTGTTTGGATCTTTCTGTCTTCCCATATGACTGTGGATGGTATGTTGTGCTAAAGTTTAGATTTTTACCAAATCCCTTAAACAATCCCCTCCATAAATTTGAAGTAAACTTTGTGTCTCTTTCTGAAACAATTGCTTTAGGTATCCCATGCAACCTAACAATCTCCCTCATGTAAATTTATGTAATATTATATGTTGTATGAGTCATTTTTACAAGAACAAAATGAACAACCTTTGTTAATTTATCAACCACTACCATGATTGAATCATGTTGTCTTGTTGTCCTAGGAAATTTAGTTATAAAATCAATGGTTACCACTTCCCATTTCTTCTATGGAATTGGTAATGGTTCTAGCAAACTCGTTGGGTGCCTATGCTCATCATTCACTCTCTGACATTCCATACATTTGACAATGTAATCAAAAACATCTTTTTCATTCCTGACCAAAAGAATTGGCTTCTTACTGCTGCAATTTCTTTCTGGTAACCAGGATGTCTGACATTTGGAACAATATGCATTTCTTTTAATACCAAATTCCTAAGTTCTCCGAAACTAGGAACATAAATTCTATTTTTATGCATAAGTAATACAACTTCCTTCATCTCATATTATTTAATTTTCTGTTGTACATTTTCTTGTTGTAAGATTTCTTTTACATGTAGGTAATGTTGATATGTAACAATGACATCTAAAATTATGCTCTTTAAATCTGATTGATGCATACTAATGGTTGTAGAATGCATGAAATGTACTCTTCTACTAAGTGCATCAACAACTTTATTTTCTTTTCCTTTGATATGCTTGACTTCAAAATCATATTCACTTAAAAATTCCATCCATCTCGTTTTCCTAGCATTCAAAGTTGGTTGTTCAAAAAAATATTTCATACCACTATGGCCTGTTCTTAATTCAAATCTCTTCCCCATGATATAATGCCTCCACATATTCAATGCATGAACAATGGCAACAAGTTCCAAGTCATGTGTGGCATATTTCCTCTCATGTTCCTTAATATTTATCGACTCATAACCAATGACATGTCCATTTTGAGTGAGGACTCCACCAAGTCCTTCCTTGAATGCATTTGTACATACCACAAAACTTTCATTTGGGTCGGCAATATTTAAAACAGGTGCACTAGTAAGTAATTCTTTCAACAAATTAAAGTTCTCTTCACACTCAACTATACATTCAAATTTAATTCCCTTATTTTTAAAATAAGTGATGGGATGAACAATCTTAGAGAACCCTTCTATAAACCTTCTATATTAACCAACTAATCCCATAAAAGATCTAACTTCTGAAACATTCTTGGGTGCTGGCCATCCTCTAATGGCTTCAATATTCTTTGGATCCACTGCTATACCTTGTTCTGAAATAATGTGTTCCAAGTAATGGATATGTTCTCAGTAAAAAGAACACTTACTAATCTTGGCATACAACTGGTGTTCCCTCAACACTTGCAATACCAATTTTAGGTGATTTTCATTCTCTTCCTCTGACTTAGAATAGATAAGTATGTCATCCAAGAATACTATGACAAGTTCTTATCCAAATAATTTATGAATATGTTATTCATTAAACACATAAAGACAACTGGTGCATTGGATAGTCCAAATGGCACCACTAAAAATTCATAATGCCCATACCTGGTTCTAAAGGATGTCTTATGGATGTCTTCTTCCTTAATTCTTACCTAATGGTATCTTGATCTCAAGTCTATCTTCGAAAATATTTTTTCCCCTCTTAGCTGATCAAAGAGGTCATCAATTCTGGGTAGAGGATATTTGTTCTTCACAGTGGATTTATTTAGCTGTCGAAAGTCAATACAGAGCCTCAATGTTCCATCCTTCTTTTTGACAAAGAGTATTGGTGCTCCCCAAGGTGAAACACTTGGACGTATGTACCCTTTCTTCAACAATTCTTCCAATTGGATTTGTAATTCTTTTAATTCTGGTGTACTCATTCTGTAAGGTGTTTTTGATATCGGGGCAGCTCCTGGCACTAAATCAATATATAAATATATCTCCCTCTTTGGTGGAAACCCTCGTATTCCTTGGAATACATCTTCAATTTCGTGTAGTACCGAAACTTATTCAAGGCTTGTCCCCTTTGTCTTCTCAATCTCCTCCACATGGGCTGCATACAATTGATATCCTTTTCTGAAACATATCTTCAGCTGTAAGGATGAAATATCCCTTATTGAAATAGGCCTTGGAACTCCTTTCATAGTGCTCTACTTTCCTTCTTCATCAAGACATGTAAATGTCTTGTTGTGACAATCTAGGACAACATGATGCTTTTCCAACCAATCCATTCCAATTAGAATACCATAAGAACCCAATGGTATTATATTTAGATCAACATTAGCATTCACTCCTTTCCGACTTATGGAACAACCTCTAACCATATCATTGATCCTTATTTTGGTTCTAGTGGCTAGTTGAACCAAACTTTATTTTTCAAGCTTACTTTTATCCAAATGTAATCTATCCACTATTTTAGGATCAATGTAACAATGACTTTATCCTGAATCAAATAAAATAGAAACATGATGATTAACGATCTTACCTTCCACCTTGATCATATTGGATTGGTACTTTGCTTGTCGATCATCTAAGGTTGCATATATTCTTCACATGTCTTCTACTTTTGTATCCTCTTGGATGTTTTGCATGATCCTCACTTTGTATTTTCTGTGAGGGAAATCCTTGTACATGTGATATTTTTTGCATCCCCAACATTGGATTGGTGGTCTTCCCCTTTTTCCCAAGGAGTCTTCTCTCTTGGATTCATCCTTAGTAGGATGGTCTAAATGATTTTTATTTTGGATATTTCTATTGAAAGGAGGTTTGAATCCTTTCTTTCTCTATTCTGACTTCTCCTTCTTCTTATCCTTCCAAGATTTATGTAAAGACTCTCTGCCCTTTCCTTTCTCATACAGATACTTTTCCTTCCTGATGGTCTCAGTCAAATTCCTGGGTTCATCATACTGAATCTTCCCTTTATAATAGGATGGAAGTCCACTTAAAAACATTTTTATTTTCACTTTCTCATCTTTTATAAAACCCACATACTTTAGCAATCCAAAGAAATTTTTTTCATACTCTGCCATGGTCATGCTTCCCAACCTGAGTTCAAAGAACTCCTTCATTTTCATGTCAAGGTACTCTTTCTGAAAATATTTCTTGAATTGCTTCCAAGTGATCCTACTCTCATTAATGTCTTCAACTTGCTTCAACTGATCCTACCACATAGCAACTTTCCCATGTAAATGGTATGTGGCAATTCAGGCTTCTAGGTTTGATGAGTAGATATGAAATTGAAAATACCTCATGAGTCCAAGCAACCATGCTTCAACATCATCTTCCCTTTCTCTTTCACCATCAAAGGATGGTGGCTTAAGCTTCCTCAACTCTCCTTGCAAACTGTCCAATTCATGTCTTCTTCTTTGGTGCCTAACAAGAGACACTTCTAGGTTGCTTATGGAATATTTCAATGCATAAAATTTCCTTGCAAAGTGAGGTGAGTGATTTCTATGAGCTTTGTTAGAGCTTCTTGAATAACTAGCTATGTTGTAGTTATCTCTTCTTTCACGATATCTTCCCTCTTCCTCCTGTCTTGAGTTTGACCCATTATTTGTTTTCCTTTGCAACTGATTTAAGATTTGCATTACTTGATAATTTATCTTATTTTAATAAGGTCTTGTAGAATTTCTGTAGAAACCCCGATAGATCTAGAATTCTAGTTAAATTGAACACAAACAATTTGCTGATATTCAAGAGATGAGAGAATTTTTTTGCTCCATAAATCAGATAATTATATTAATCAAAAATGAATATACATGAGCAACCATCCTCAAAAAGAAGAGAGGAGGTGAATATATAGAATTTCCAACATAGAAATTCTAGTCAAAAAAAGCTAGAAATAGCTAAAATAGGTGTCATAAGCTAAGGGAGACCACATAGTTCGACCTAGACCACTAAAGATACATGTCAAAAACTCATTGATGTCCACAAGAGTCAATTGATGTGTATTATCTCACTTAATCTCACTTAACTAACAAGAGAAGCAGTTCCAACTCACTTAACTGACCCGAAATAGTAGTTACTAATAATAGTAACAACAGAAATTATTAATTAAAGAATAAATCTCTCACTCAAAGAGGATGTGTGCATTCCCCAATAATAGATGAGTTTTTGCATGGGGGATTTGGAATAATTCATGAATAAATCAAGAAAATCAAGAACCAGGAGTTGAGTCTTGATCTAAAATTAGCAGTTTTCCCTAAAATCTAGGGATGAGGCACCCTTCTTCTCTATGTGGCCAAATTAGGTGAAATAAAGTGTAAATGAATGTATTAACCAAGATCTAGGAGTCTAAT
>JASDQU010103827.1:101107-129326 GCA_032191745.1 Picea mariana
AAACTCATTGATGTCCACAAGAGTCAATTGATGTGTATTATCTCACTTAATCTCACTTAACTAACAAGAGAAGCAGTTCCAACTCACTTAACTGACCCGAAATAGTAGTTACTAATAATAGTAACAACAGAAATTATTAATTAAAGAATAAATCTCTCACTCAAAGAGGATGTGTGCATTCCCCAATAATAGATGAGTTTTTGCATGGGGGATTTGGAATAATTCATGAATAAATCAAGAAAATCAAGAACCAGGAGTTGAGTCTTGATCTAAAATTAGCAGTTTTCCCTAAAATCTAGGGATGAGGCACCCTTCTTCTCTATGTGGCCAAATTAGGTGAAATAAAGTGTAAATGAATGTATTAACCAAGATCTAGGAGTCTAATATAGGTATAAACTAATGTAAGTTAGGGTTATGCTCCAACACCCCCCCTTAAGCCTTACTGTAATGACAAAAAATTTGAGTCCCGACAACTTGGCCATTTTAGGTACTCATTACATAAAAGAACTCCTCATGAAAAGAGGAAAGAGGGAAAACCTTGTGGGAGAAAAACCCCTCCCAAAAGAGGAAAAAAAATACTGAGTGGCCAAAAGTGACCTACTCAGTTGTCTCCACAACTCCAAGCATAGCTCTCAGTTTTAAAAAATTCTTTTTAGTGAAGGACTTGGTGAAGATGTCTGCAACATGCTGCTCTGTGGGATAGTACTGCAGTGAAATGACTCTATCATGGATCAGCTCATGGATGTAATGCATGTGAATCTCGATGTTCTTGGTCCTCTGCCTCTGAACTGGATCAATTGATATCTGAATGGACCCCTAATTGTCACAAAATATGACAGTCGAAATTGGATACTGAATACCAAACTCGGAGAGAAGCCCCCGCAACCAAACAGCCTATGTAGCTGCATTCACTGCACCTCTATACTCTACCTCTATTGTAGATAAAGCAATCATGGATTTCTTCTTGCTATACCAACAGAATGGCCCTGAACCAAAGCTAAAAACATAACTAGAGGTGGACCTGCATTCTGTACCATCATCGTCCCAATCAGAATATGCATACCCAATTAGTGAAAGTGGGCAATCTGCAGCATAAAAGATACCAAAACTAGGAGTACCTTTCACATATCTAAGGATTCTCTTTGCATCTTTCCAGTGAAGCTCATGAGGCTCCTGCATATATCTGGAACAAAATCCTACTACAAAAGAGATATCAGGTCGGGTGTGAGTAAGATACAACAAACTCCCAACCAACTGCAGATATAGTGTACTGTCCACCAAAGGTGTAGTACCCGCATCCTCAAATCTGACCCCTGAAAGAAAGGGAGATGATGTTGGCTTGCATTCTATCATATGAAAGTGGACAAGTAGATATGATGCATACTTAGACCGTGCCATCTTGATCTCTGAAGTAGACTGAGGAACTTCAAGACAAAGAAAGTAGTGCAACAGTCCCAAATCTGTCATGGAAAATCGATCGTGCAATGCTGATTTCGCCAAATCAATAGCTGAAGTAAGGTTCCATGTCATTAGTAAGTCATCTACATAAAGTACTATCAGAAAAAGGGAATCATCATTGTGTAGAAAATAAACATTCGGATCAGATTTGCATCGAATGAATCCAATGGAAAGCAGGAAAGAATCCATCTTTGCATACTAGGCTCTGGGAGCCTATTTTAGACCATACAAAGAATTCTTTAATCTGAAAAAAAGGGAAGAGTTCTGAATGTATCCCTATGGATCCTCCATATAGATCTCCTCCTTGATATCTCCATAAAGAAATTCACTCTTCACATCCATGTGGTGAACTTCCCATCGGCGAGAAGCGACAATGGCCAAAACTAGTTGAATGGAGTCCATTTTTGCAACAGGTGCAAATGTCTCTATGTAGTCTATGCCATGTACTTGTGAGTATCCTTTTGTGAAAAGTCGAGATTTGTACTTGCTGATATCACCATATGAATAAATCTTTATTCGATATATCCATCGACATTGAACAAGCTTTCTTCCTTTCGGAAGTGGAACCAAGTCCCATGTGTTGTTGTCCATAAGAGCAGAGTACTCTTCATCCATGGCAGCCTCCCAGAGTAGGTTTCCAGCAGCCTCAGAGTGTGACTTTGGATCTGAACCAAGTGACATATAGAAATGTATGGGAAGCAAAGGTTCTGTGGCAGCCAAGGCTTGAGGAGCCCCAAAAAACTGTTATCTAGTTCTTCTTGTATCTGCAGGATCACCGACTAGTTCACCCACATCTTGCAGGGTTTTCTCTACCCAAGTTGGAAATTGAGTTGGAGAAGCCATGACCTTCTCCTCATCCTTTGTATCAGACCCAAAATTTTTCTTTGATGGCTGCTCTGAAGTGCTCGAAGAAGTTTCTGACTCGTCCGCATCAGTGACAACAAGCGGTTCCTCGACAAGGTCTTCTGAAAAATCATGCAGTGATTCTTCTTCAAACTTCACACTTCAAGCTAGAATGAAATATTCAGTGTGAGAGTCCAGAAATCTATATCCTTTGACACCTTTAGTATATCCAACAAATATGCATTCAACACTTTGAGGCTCCAAATCCTTCCTCTTATCTATCGGAATGTAAGCCCATGCTCGTGAACCAAAAATACGAAAGTGCGACACTTTTGGTTTCTTACCGATCCAACATTCAAAAGGAGTGGCTCCTTTGAGTGATTTGTGAGGAAATCGATTCTGAATGTATGCTGCACAATTAATAGCTTCATCCCATATCTTGGGAGCTAATGATTTCGATTGTAGCATGCAATTGGCCATCTCTTTTAAGGACTGGTTTTTCCTCTTCGCAACATCGTTCTGTTGTGGTGTAGATGGCACTGTGTGTTGTAGTTGTATGCCTGCATCAATACAAAGTTGCTACACATCTTTGTTGACATACTCCCCCCCATTATCAGTACGGAGTATATTAATCTTACACCCAGACTCATTCTCAGCAAGTGCTTTAAATTCTATAAGGCATTCAAATACTTCCAATTTTAATTTTAAAAAAAATACCCAAGTAAAGCGAGAGAAATCATCTATGAAGGTGAGCACATATCGAGCCTTACTGATTGAAGTCTGCAGGAATGGGCCCATGATGTCACTTTGAATCAGACCAAGAGGTGAAGAAGCTCTCTGTGCCTTCCCTTTGTCAAACTTTTTCTCTGGATGCTTGCCAAGAATGCATCCTTGACATACACTGCTTGTGAATTTAATAGCTGGCAATCCTTCTACCATGTTTTCCTTGCTGAGTTGATGCAAGTACTTATAGTTTAGATGGACAAATATTTCATGCCATAACCTGCTGATATCATTATATTGTGACAAAAATATAGTGTTAATAGATTTAGGAACAAAGTCGGAGAAGAAATACAAACGAGAACCGTGATCTGCAATTCCATGTGCAAGTTGTGAACCTGTGGAAATGTCGGTAATCATTGCGGAGTCCGGAGTAAACTCCATCTTCCTTCCAGATATGGAATGAGTGATATGATATATAGAGAGAATATTTGTGGACAGTGAGGGAACATGAAGGACATTTGTGAAGCATCCCCCTTCAAGATCAACAATTCCTTCTCCACACACCTTTGCGGGTGTGGCATCTCCCAAGTAAATTGGGGATCTGGTGCTTTCTTCAATGGAGGAAAATTCATCTTTTGATGTAACCATATGGTTTGATGCACCTGAATCAAGGATCAAAGATGATGGAGTGGATGTGATAGTCATTAAATCATGACCATCTCATGCTCTCCCTCCCGTTCTGTTATCATCTTTCTTCTTTACATTTTCGGGCACCGTGAGATTGTGTTGCTGCAATTGCTTAGCCATCTCATTGATAGTCTTCCTCGTGAAATTTTCTTTGGGATGAAAACATTTGGAAAAGTAGCTGAAAAGTGTTCTTTCCTTCTTCTTCTTACCCTTAGTCTTAAAAGAGTTATTTGAAGATTGTGTGGATCTCTCCTTCTTCGATTCAGGAAATTTACTCGTTCCTTTTTTCTTGTCTTTTCCACTGCTCTTTGGAGCATTAGTAGTTGCAAGTGATTGGTTTTGGAATGCTTGATGGCACCCATTTGGACTAACTTAGCTTGCTCTTGAGTCAATTCTGCAATGAAATCATTCAATGGAGGCATTTTCCATTTTTCCTGAGTCAATTTAGATGCTTGAAAAGATGACACAAATACGGAATATTCAGGGCCTAATTTCGAGAGAATTGAAAGGATGAGTTGTTCTTCCTCTTTCATGACTCCATATGTATTAACTTCAACGAGGAGGGATTTTAACTTGGTGAATAATTCTTGCAGGTTTCTGAAATGAATTGGACTTAGGGATATGAGTTCATTCTCCATTCGATGCACTATCATTGCATCCTAATTGCCGAATAGTCATTCCAATGTGGTCCAAACCACATCGAGAGTAGTGGCTCTACTGACATGAAAGAGGAGATATATGGAAATTGATAGGCATATCATCCCAATTGCTTAATCTAATTTATTGAAATACTTTATCTTCTCCGCTGCAGCAGTCGGTTCTTTCTTCGTTCCCATTGTTACCCGGTAAAGCCCTTTGCTTCGGAGGAGCAGAGAGATCTATGTCTTCCATTCGAAGTAATTGAAAGGATTTAGAATGAGTTTTGTGGGCTGAGAGAGATGATCCATTGTTTCTTGTTGTTCCTCCTGATGATATATACCTACAAATAAAACCGTGTACAATCCACTAGATTCAATCTAGCTCTGATACCATGTAGAACTCCTGCAGAAACCCCGATAGATCTAGAATTCTAGTTAAATTGAACACAAAAAAATTGTTGATATTCAAGAGATGAGAGAAATTTTTTGCTCCATAAATAAGAGAATTATATTAATAAAAAATGAATATACATGAGAAACCATCCTAAAAAAGAAGAGAGGAGGTGAATATATAGAATTTCCAACATAGAAATTATAGTCAAAAAAGCTAGAAATAGCTAAAATAGGTGTCATAAGCTAAGGGAGACCACATAGTTCAACCTAGACCACTAAAGATACATGTCACACACTCATTAATGTCCACAAGATTCAAGTGATGTGTATTAGCTCACTTAATCTCACTTAACTGACAAGAGAAGTAGTTCCAACTCACTTAACTGACCCAAAATAATAGTTACTAATAATAGTAACGACAAAAATCATTAATTAAGGAATAAATCTCTTACTCAAAGAGGAGGTGCGCATTCCCCAATAATAGATGAGTTTTTTCATGGGGGAGTTGGAATAAATCATGAATAAATCAAGAAAATCAAGAATAAATTGAGAAAATCAAGAACCGAGAGTTGAGTCTTGATCTAAAATTAGCAGTTTTCCCTAAAATCTAGGGATGAGGCGCCCTTCTTCTCTATGTGGCCAAATTAGGTGAAATAAAGTGTAAATGAATGTATTAACCAAGATCTAGGAGTCTAATCTAGGTATAAACTAATGTAATTTAGGGTTATGCTCCAATAGGTCTCTTTATCCCCTCTACTCATGTGTCCATTTGATTCTATCTTTTCATTACCAACACTGATATTTCTCCCTAATCTGATATCTGAGCTGAAAGTTATTGCTTCCCGAAAAAGTCACTTTTACCCTTTTTTTTTGTTTTGCAACAAGATCTTGTTAAATTATTCCACAACCCCTTTAAATTGGTACACAATTCAAATTCTGCACATGCTCTTCCTTCAATCCACTTTCCTTGTGACCGCGGGCTTGAACCCACGATCTTATTCACTCTTTAGCACCTTTCTCTGTATTCATCCACACAGGACCTCATTCAAAAAAGTGTTTGTGGGCTTGTTTACTTCTATGTCTTTTGCACCTCTAATCAACCCCTTCACCTTAACATGCGACCAGTGTTGGAACCAGGTCCTCCGGACTTTGTCCTTCATGCCCTCTTCCAAATTAATACTCCCCAAGGTACACTTCGCCGAAGCACCTATATTATCTCCACTAGTAGATCATACATTTGAGATTTAATCTCCCATTGAATGGACGGTCCCGACCTATCTGAAGGCTCAATGAAATCGATGATCATAACTTGATCAGGAGTTAGGATGTACATTCCTTAATTAATTTGGGACTTCGGTGCTCTTGGACTCCGGGACATTACAACTCTCAAGTCATTCAACTCCCTCGGAGTTTTACCTGCTGAAGTGGTCATAAAGTGATGATGATTGCTTACTTTTGGTTAACACCTCTTCTTACGCTATCCTTCCACTAGTTAATCCAATGACCATGACTTAATCAAGCATCGAGATGGGTGGTCCTTATTCATTTTGGTACTTTGACACTTCGAGACTCTGGGATATTATAAATCCTGAGTCATTCAACTCCCCTGGAGTGATACCCACCGAAGTTCTTACACCATCCTTCCACTACTTGATATAACGGTTGAGAAAAGTCCCGAATGAATCTTAGATCGATGGTCTGCATGAATTCAAGACTTCGGCCTTCGACACTTTTGTTGGTAAAGATATTGGACATTCCAGAAGGCCATAATCCCATAAATGACATTGCATGTTGATGTCACCTATGGTGACGTGGACCCTTGGTATGTGTTCCACGTGTCACCTAGAAATGGAAAGGTTGAGGTCCAAAAGGCATTGAATTCATGTGACACGTGTCCCCCCACATCACCCCTTCCATGTGGCATAAGACACATCATCAACCAAGAAGATGGTCCACATTTCTCTTCCCCAAATATGATGGCCTACGTGATTTCGCAGACTGCAGCTTTTCACTTCATGGCTTCGGCACTTCACAACTTTCGCACTTCACATCTTTGGCGTTTCGTGGCTTTGCCTAGTCTCCATTAATTGCCGAAGTGGTGAAGTTTCGAAGTCTTGAAACTTCATTATCCTTCCACTTCGGATCTACGACTCGCATTACTCCCAAACTTCCTATCAGATTGTACGACTGATGAGACTTCGCGACTTTGGCCTTTGATATTTCATGCGCCTTCTGCACTGTCTCCAATAATCTTTGAAGGGACAAAGTTCCAGAGTTTTCCATCTCCTCCTTGGCTTCGATCAACGACTAATGATCGACCAGTTCGATATGACAGTTGTGACTTAATCTCTCCCAACCTCTGGTTTCACCTCTATTTAAAATTCCTCGTTCGTCTGACTTCTGATCTAATGATCTAGAATTCCCTGATACAATGGTTGTGATTGCTCTCGAATTCAAAAGGGAATGGTCATGATTCCATGATCCTTTACAAAGGATCTCTATCTAAACAATGCTCTGGCTTATGTGTGATCCCTGCAACACTATCTCTCCTGAGATTTAAGATCTCAAATACATATTCTTTCTTAACTATAATACCATGCCCAATAGTTTTGGCCCATACTAGCCCAGTTACCCATAGGATGGGCACGCTACTTCAAGCTCATTTCTAAACTAATTTCGAATTATGATATTTTTTTAATTAATTAATTAAGAGGCACGAAATATTCACATGCAGAGATCAAGATTCATGCTAAAGTATAAATAATGTTTAAACATGCCATGCATAGCAATAACCATCAATCAGGCACATCAAAAATGCACATCTCAAAGATATTAATCAATACACAGTGAAAATAAATGTATAGGTAGAGAAACACATGACAGAGAGCACTTATCTTCAATGAAATGAATCATTGTTGGCATAGGAGCAGACCCATGGTTCAACGCTTCAACAATGCACCAAAAAAACCCTAACTACCAACCCTTTCGGCAACACCTACGAAGCAGATGAAGTCTCACCCGAGGTAGAGGCAGGGGAGGTTGCAAGACTCAGATGTCTACAACCTAGCTGTGACATAGATCTGTGATTACAACACTTAACAAAGAACTTAGCAATTAATATTCATCAATATTTAACTCTTATTCACATTGCAGGTCATAACCCTAGTTACAGAGCAGTGCAGTATTCAACAAGATCTAATACATCCAAGCACTTAGCACATAGAAATAGATCAGATCTAGCATTCATTCACATCACTAAGCACTAAACTATTATATCAGATGCATCTAACATATATCATTGCACTAATCATACATCACATCAATAACATAACAATTATAATGCACAAAGCAACGACAACACATGATATACGTGGTTCACCCCCAGCATGGGGATACCTCCACCAACTCTTCTCTCTCTTTATTGTCTTCTTTCAATCTTTTACAAGCATAGAGCCACAAGAACCCACTCCGCATAGAACAGGAGATCTACATGCACCTCGCCAGATGCTTCTTCCCTGAGCTAGATTTAAGCACAAAGCCTTCTTATAATCTGCACACAAGCTTCTTACAATCACTTGCACTTAGATCTGCAAATTCT
Source organism: Picea mariana (assembly GCA_032191745.1). Taxonomy (NCBI): domain Eukaryota; kingdom Viridiplantae; phylum Streptophyta; class Pinopsida; order Pinales; family Pinaceae; genus Picea; species Picea mariana. The sequence goes on from JASDQU010103827.1 coordinate 109,448, forward strand.
TAACACACAGTATGCACAAAGCCTCTAGCTCTGCACTAAGCCGATTCTACTAGATCTCTCCACTACTTTCTTACATCGCCTAGATATCTATTTATACATTACAAAAGGGTCTAAACATGGGTAAACCCATGGGCCAACATACCATACCCGTTACATAAACCCTAAACCCAAAAATTCCCTAAGAAGGGGCCGAGATCCCATAATCTCCGCTTCGCCTAGCGCTCCACCTTCAACCAACTTGTCGAAGTCCCAAAATTGGTCAAACATGACCAAGGTTCTCCAAAGCTTGGTCAAGGGCCAACAATCACCAATTGGTTGCAAACCAAGGACGTTCCACCCAACCATAGACAATGTTGTTCCAAGTCTCAACAACAATGTCACCCCCGAGCAAGGGCTATGTGACATAGAGACGCGCCACCCAAGGCATGCCCTCTCTCATAGGATCTTCTTCTCCTCGGCCTGAAGAACTCCAAGGTTCTTCTACTTCCCTATCGGGAAATATACACCCACAGTTTCTCTTCTCTCGCGTGATCCCCCTTCCTTAACTTCTCGGAGGATCGGAACTCGCAGCTTCGCAAGTTCAAAGGTCAGTGGTCGGGTGTGAATCTTATGAGTCCCCGAGTGCTGATATGAATCAATGATGACCTCACCCTTCTCCTATCACAACTTATCCTATCGTGACTTCGCGACTCGCTATATCAAGCACTTGGATTTCCAACTCCCAATACCCGATGCACCGAGCTGTCGATGCGCACGTGAGTTGACTTTTCAACGATTCCTTATTTCACCGAGACTTCGAACTTCGCAGGATTGTGAATCCTGACGCCAATACTTCGGGACTTCTCGCGGTGAGATCCCTAGGGCTTTGTGCCACCTGTATTCCACTCGTCGGCTTCGCTATGGCCCACACTATCCTCCAACGGTCGAAATATCGCTTATCAAAATATCGTGATCTTCATGGCCAAATCCTCGAGTCTTTTATTGCGAGACCCCGATACACGATCCCACGTGTAAATCCGACGGTTCTCCCCTGATCCAGATCCAACAGCCATTCTTCTTCTTGCTCCTCATGCCCTCGCAACTTGGGGTACCCAATACTTGAGCGCTCACCCTGCGAACTCCTGAGTTCGTGAGATCTCTCGATCTCTGCCACCTGTCATCCTCAGATGGACGGCTCCTAGTCCTCTCGCCACTTCGTCGCTTCATGACTTGGAGTACCCAATACTTGGGCTTTCACTCTGAGAACTCCCGAGTTCGCGAGATCTCTCGATCTCTGCCACCTGTCCTCCTCAGATGGACAGCTCCCAATCCTCTCGCCACTTCTCCGCTTCGTATCCTCGCACCTTCGCGACCCTTGACACTAAGTTCTCAGCCCTTCTACTCACAATATCCCGATAGGTGATGTGCCACCTATCCACTTGCCGACTCCTATGGCTCCACACCATTATCGAGTGTCGATATCCCAATATGACGTCAGCTAGGCCCCACAACACAGAGCTCTCGCCTCTTCACCACTCGTGAAGTCGAATGACTTCCTCTTCAAACCTCTGGTGCCCGAGTTCCCGATGTGGGTAATCTTGTGACACGTGTCAACTCCCAAACAAATGGTCCAGATCCTCGTCAGGATTTCGAGACTTATGATGTCTCGATTCTCTTGACCTCGAGAACTCTGATTTCCCGATGGCCAATATCCCGACGGAAAAACCTCGTGCAGCTTCCACCAATCCGACGGCTAATGAGATCTCTGCTTCTAATCTGACAGCTCAGATCACTTCTCCTTCTCTGCGCTCCTCTTGAGGCTTAACCCCTGCGCGCCTTCTCCCAATCCAATGGCTTACGAGATTTCTTTATGAGATCTGATGGCTATCGGTCCCCTCCTTCTGTAGGTTCTTCCTGAGATCCTACTGAACTTAGATGCCTCAACGGTCCAGAATTCTTCTTTCCTTGGGAGGATTTCAATCTGTCAAAGGCCTTGAACTTTGCTTCTTTTCTATCCCTGCGAACTCCTTCACCTTGAGCCTCGCCGATGCATGTAAAAGCATTGTTCCTCCTGAGCTTCTCTTCAAATCTTTGAAGATTCAATCTCTACCTCCTGTAGAGTCTTTGCACATATACCACGTTGTTTCTCCTGAGCTTTTCAACCACTCAGACCCCTTGAGGGATTTTTCCTTTCTCCTCCCACAAATGGAGAATAAAATGCCTTCCTGGCTCTCTATTTGCTCAAGCAACCTCTTGCTGAGTCTCTCTGGGTGTTCAGCAACCCAGTGAAGATCCTTCAGTGGACTCTTCCTTCAAATGGCAGAACTCAAAAGAGTTCTCTTCACTTTTGTGCATGCTTGCACACTTTCTCGAAACCCTCCTGGAGGAGTCTCTTCTCCACAGAACATTCAGTAGTTCTGGTTTCCCTCTGTGCACCATTTGCACCTGCTCAATGCCCTTCTGGCAGAGCTCTCAGAATCCTCAGTGATTCTGGTCTTCTGTCTGATTCACAATGGAGTTCCTTCAACTGCACCACTGTTCACATGCTCAATGCCCTCCTGGCAGAGCTCTACAGAACTCCTCAGAGATTATGTCTTCTATCTTTGACTCTCAGCAGAGTTCTTCCTCCAGCACCTCGTGCTTATGCTCAATGCCCACCTGGCAGAGCTCTACAGAACTTACAGCAAAGTTTTGTCTGCAACTGTGTTTCATCTACACAGCCTTGCCTCCAAGGTATTCAGCAACCTTGAGGTCTTCCTCCTGAGCTATTGACTTTAGTTTCTGTGCCTCAGCACATCTTTGCCTGACTCCACAGAGTTCAGAAGTGCATCCTCTATGCACTGGCATTTAGAGACCGTAGTCCTCTGTCATGCCCTCATGGCATGAAACCTCAAAGACCTTCAACCTGAAATCAAATGAACTCCTGTAGAATGCATCAACATAACATACATTCACAGCATGAAAGGAACACACACAGACATCCATATAACACAGAACTCATGCAGGAAAAACTGTTGTTGTATTAAAAATGGAAAAATGCTTATATCTTTACAATGGTGTTCCTGAGCTCTCTCTGGCTCTTCAAATCTACCATCTCTCTCTTTTTCTCAAAATGAGATCTCAAAATCTCTTTTACCTAAGGGGCTCATCGAGCTCTTCCCTCCAGGTCTACCTACTCTATTCAATTACAATAAATGGCTATCTAGTCCAGCATCTGGATCTAGATCTCATTCGATCTAGCATTAGAGTCGATCCTATCTAATGCCTGCACAAAGGCACGTCTTCCATGGCTCACCAGTGTAAGAATTTACATTACATTCATATCAAATATTAAATGAGGNTCAAATCTACCATCTCTCTCTTTTTCTCAAAATGAGATCTCAAAATCTCTTTTACCTAAGGGGCTCATCAAGCTCTTCCCTCCAGGTCTACCTACTCTATTCAATTACAATAAATGGCTATCTAGTCCAGCATCTGGATCTAGATCTCATTCGATCTAGCATTAGAGTCGATCCTATCTAATGCCTGCACAAAGGCACATCTTCCATGGCTCACCAGTGTAAGAATTTACATTACATTCATATCAAATATTAAATGAGGATTGCGCCTTTCTTTAATGCGCGATTTGAACTCGCTGGCGTGGCTGCTGGCTGGCTGGCTGACATGGAGAGATGCTCCTGCATCATACTCCTCAGCTGCAAAATCATGAGCTCCTGCTCATGCGCTTTCCTTCTAAGGGGTTGGAAATCTTCCTGGATCCCAAATAAGTCTTCAGAGCTTTCCATTCGCTCCATTCTGCTGCTTCTGCCGTGCTGTTACTGCTGCTTCTTCTCTGCCTAACCTCTGCTTGCTGGAAGTTCTTGCTGACCCCAACATCAGCTTCCTAATTTCCTCGATCACTTCGTCCAGCTACTCCAATGATTGGCCCTGTTGTTGCAGTCTCCTCAGCTGCAAAAATTTTCTCCGATTGGGCAGATCGCCATGATCTCCCATGCTTCCTTCTTCATTTTCCTCTGTGGCCTCAAGTTTCCACTATGCTGCAGACTTCAGTTCTGCAGTCTCTTCTTGGCTGACCTACTGCTCAGTCACCCTCTCCTCTGAAGACTCAAATTCTGCCAGTTCTTTTGTTGGCCCCGGATTGTTCAACCAATCCTCCAACATCTCTAGCTCCATCTCCCATGGAGTGATAACTTTACCTGCCTGCTCTTCAGCTTCCTCCGCTGCTAGCTTCAATGCTACAACTTCTTTCTTTTCAGCTCCCTGGCTGAATATGCTGAGACACTCCTCAGAATGCTCGCTCTCTTTTCCTTCTTCTGCTTGGGCAGCTCCCAAAGTCTGCTCCAATTTCTCTTTGACAGTCATCATCCACTGAGACTGTTCTTCTGCGGTTGCTGCACCATCTGCAACACAGATTTCTGGCTCCTCCTGGGCACATGGTAGGAATATCCCAATTCCCCCAATCATCAAAAGATCATCCTGATCTTTCACTTCTGTCAGCTGCATCTATTGATCCAAGTCTATCTGCTCTGTCAGCTCCCCTGGCTGATCCCAACTCACTTCTGAGTTTATGAGACCCATAGGTAGTCTCATCTGCTCATCCCTGCCCACCTGGCAATATGGGATGCTTCTACTGCTCTCCTGGAAGACTATGAGATCAACCGGTCCCACCTTCATCAGCACTCCTTGCTGAATCGAATTTTCCATGAGACCTTCAAATGGTATCAAATGTTCATATCTGCCCACCTGGCAGTCCAAGATGCTTCCAATGCCCTCCTGGCAGTCTTCAAGATCCCTCAGCGATCTCTTATCATTGCCCTCCTGGAAAATTGAAATTCCTCGACTGTCCTTCTAACAGTCTGTGAGATCCCGCAGCGACCTCAGCTTGTTTCCCTCCTGGCAAACTAGAATTTCTACTCTGCCCTCCTAGCAGTCGTTGAGATCCTCATCTGACCCCAACTCAAATTATTCATCATCATTGAGACCTCTCCCAATCTTTGGCTCACAGTGGAAAATCATCTTCTCTTCTGTGGCCTTGAGGTTTTCAGCATACCTCAACCATCCCTTCAACAGCCTGCATTGTCCCATGACCATCAGCTGCTTGACTGGCCATTTTGCTTTTGCCTTCTTCATGGGCAATTCATGCATTCGTCTACTCCTCCTATCCTGCCGCATCCATAGTTCGAATGTCTCTATGTCTTCTTTTAATTCATAGAGCTCTCTAGTCTTTTCTTTATCCCATTTGGCAAGCTTTTCTGTCTTGCTCTTCTTTCTATGGTCTTCAGTAGCCATCTTTCTGTCCCTGTCTGCCTCTCTGGCAAACCTGCTACTGTCACTCCTGAAATCCTGAGTGCTCAACTTCATCCTACAGTCCTGCTGACTGTCTACGGACTGCTGCCTACCTGCAAACAAGTCCTTACAAAGTCCTCAGCAACTCTGTCTTCCTCTTTTCTCCTCTGTCTGCAATATAMAAACAGAATCCTGCTCTGATACCACTTGATGTGTGTATCGGAGTGCTTTCCTCTTCTGCCTCTTCTTGCCTGAAATATACAGACAAGAAATAGCTCTGATACCACTTGATGCAGAGACGCGCCACCCAGGGCACGCCCGCTCTCACAGGATCTTCTTCTCCTCGGCCCGAAGAACTCCAAGGTTCTTCTACTTCCCTATCAGGAAATATACACCGACAGTTTCTCTTCTCTCATGTGATCCCCCTTCCTTAACTTCTCGGAGGATCAGAACTCATAGCTTCACAAGTTCAAAGGTCAGTGGTCGGGCGTGAATCTTATGAGTCCCCGAGTGTCGATATGAATCAATGCTGACCTCACCCTTCTCCTATCGCAACTTATCCTATCACGACTTCGCGACTCGCTATATCAAGCACTTGGATTTCCAACTCCCAATACCCGATGTGCTGAGATGCCGATGCGCACGTGAGTTGACTTTTCAACGATTCCTTATTTTGCCGAGACTTCAAACTTCGTAGGATCGCGAATCTTGACGCCAATACTTTGGAACTTCTCGCAGTGAGATCCCGAGGGCTTCGTGCCACCTGTATTCCACTCGCCGGCTTCGCTATGGCCCACACTATCCTCCAACGGTCGAAATATCGCTTATCGTAATATTGCGATCTTCATGGCCAAATCCTCAAGTCTTTTATCACGAGACCCCGATATACGATCCCATGTGTAAATCCAACGGTTCTCCCCTGATCCAGATCCAACGGCCATTCTTCTTCTCGCTCCTCGCGCCTTCGCAACTTGGGGTACCCAATACTTGGGCGCTCACCCTGTGAACTCCCGAGTTCACGAGATCTCTCGATCTCTGCCACCTGTCCTCCTCAGATGGATGGCTCCTAGTCCTCTCACCACTTCGCCGCTTCCTGAATTGGAGTACCCAATACTTGGGCTTTCACTTTGCGAACTCCCAAGTTCACGAGATCTCTCGATCTCTCTACTTCACTCCCAACCCTCTCGGCTCCCAATCCTCTCGCCACTTCGCCACTTCGTGTCCTTGCGCCTTTGCGACCCTTGACACTAATTTCTCAGCCCTTCTACTCACGAGATCCCGACAGGCAATGTGCCACATATCCGCTTGCCAACTCCTATGGCCCCACACCGTTCTCCAGTGTCGATATCCCGATATGACGTCAGCTAGGCCCCACAACACGGAGCTCTCGCCTCTTCACCACTCGTGAAGTCGAATGACTTCCTCTTCCAACCTCTGGTGCCTGAGTTCCCAATGTGGGTAATCTTGTGACACGTGTCCTCTCCCAAACGAATGATCCAGATCCTCGTCGGGATTTCGAGACTTATGATGTCTTGATTCTCTTGCCCTCGAGAACTCCAATTTCCCGATGGCCAATACCCCGATGGCTAAACCTCGTGTAGCTTCCGCCAATCCGACGGCTGACGAGATTTTTGCTTCTGATCTAATGGATCAGATCACTTCTCCTTCTCTGCGCTCCTCCTGAGGCTTAACCTCTGCACGCCTTCTCCCAATCCAACGGCTTACGGGATCTCTTTATGAGATCCGATGGCTGTTGGTCCCCTCCTTCTATAGGTTCTTCCTGAGCTCCTACTGGACGTAGATGCCTCAACGGTCCATAATTCTTCCTGCCTTGGGAGGATTTCAATCTGTCAAAGGCCTTGACCTTTGTTTCTTTTCTCTCCCTGTGAACTCCTTCACCTTGAGCCTCGCTGATGTGCATAAAAGAGTTTTTCCTCTTGAGCTTCTCTTCAAATCTTTGAAGATTCGATCTCTACCTCCTATAGAGTCTTTGCACATACACCACGCTATTTCTCCTGAGATTTTCAACCACTCAGACCCCTTGAGGGATTTTTCCTTTCTCCTCCCACAAATGGAGAATAAAATTCCTTCCTGGCTCTCTATTTGCTCAAGAAACCTCTTGCTGAGTCTCTCTGGGTGTTCAGCAACCCAGTGAAGATCCTTCAGTGGACTCTTCCTTCAAATGGCAGAACTCAAGAGAGTTCTCTTCACTTCTGTGCATGCTTGAACACTTTCTTGAAACCCTCCTGGCGGAGTCTCTTCTCCAGAGAACGTTCATTAGTTCTGGCTTCCCTCTGTGCACCCTTTGCACCTGCTCAATGCCCTCCTGGCAGAGCTCTCAGAATCCTCAGTGATTCTGGTCTTCTGTCTGAAATCACAATGGAGTTCCTTCAACTGCACCACTGTTCACATGCTCAATGCCCTCCTGGCAGAGCTCTACAGAACTCCTCAGAGATTATGTCTTCTATCTTCGACTCTCAGCAGAGTTCTTCCTCCAGCACCTCATGCTTATGCTCAATGACCACCTGGCGGAGCTCTACAGAACTTACAGCAAAGTTTTGTCCGCAATTGTGTTTCAGCTACATAGCCTTGCCTCCAAGGTATTAAGCAACCTTGAGGTCTTCCTCCTAATTTGTTGACTTCAGTTCCTATGCCTCAGCACATCTTTTCCTAACTCCACAGAGTTCAGAAGTGCATCCTCTATGCACTGGTATTTAGAGACCGCAGTCCTCTGTCATGCCCTCATGGCATGAAACCTCAAAGACCTTCAACCTGAAATCAAACGAACTCCTGCAGAATGCATCAACATAACATACATTCACAGCATAAAAGGAACACACACAGACATCCATATAACACAGAACTCATGCAGGAAAAAATGTTGTTGTATTAAAAATGGAAAAATGCCTGTATCTTTACAATGGTGTTCTTGAGCTCTCTCTGGCTCTTCAACTCTACCATATCTCTCTTTTTCTCATAATGAGATCTCAAAATCTCTTTTACCTGAGGGGCTCATCGAGCTCTTCCCTCTAGGTATACCTACTCTATTCAATTACAATAAATGGCTATCTAGTCCAACATCTGGATCTAGATCTCAGCCGATCTAGCATTAGAGCCGATCCTATCTAATGCCTGCACAAAGGTGTGGCTTCCATGGCTCACTAGCCTAAGCATTTAAATTACATTCATATCAAATATTAAATGAGGACTACACCTTTCTTTAATGCTCGATTTGAACTCGCTGGCATGGCTGCTGGCTGGCTGGATGACATGGAGAGATGCTCCTGCATCATACTCCTCAGCTGCAAAATCATGAGCTCCTGCTCATGCGCTTCCCTTCTAAGGGGTTGGAAATCCTCCTGGATCCCAAATAAGTCTTCGAAGCTTTCCATTCGCTCCATTCTGCTGCGCTGCTACTACTGCTTCTTCTCTGCCCAGCCTCTCCTTGCTGGCAGTTCTTGCTGACCCCAACATCAGCTTCTTGATTTCCTCGATCACTTCGTCCAGCTACTCCAATGATTGGCCCTGTTGTTGCAGTCTCCTCATCTTCAAAAATTTTCTGCGATTGGGCAGATCGCCATGATCTCCCATGCTTCCTTCTTCATTTTCCTCTGTGGCCTCAAGTTGCCACTCTGCTGTAGACTTCAGTCCTGCAGTCTCTTCTTGACTGACCTACTTCTCAGTCACCCTCTCCTCTGACAACTCAAATTCTGCCAGTTCTTTTGTTGGCCTCAGATTGTTCAACCAATCCTCCAGCATCTCTAGCTCCATTTCCCATGGAGTGATAACTTTAGCTGCCTACTCTTCGGCTTCCTCTGCTACTAGCTTCAATGCTACAACTTCTTTCTTTTCATCTCCCTGGCTGAATATGCTAAGACACTCCTCAGAATGCTCGCTCTCTTTTCCTTCTTCTGCTTTGGTAGCTCTCAAAATCTCCTCCAATTTCTCTTTGACAGTCATCATCCGCTGAGACTGTTCTTTTGTTGTTGCTACACCATCTGTAACATAGATTTATGCCTCCTCCTAGGCACATGGTAGGAATATCCCAATTCCCCCAATCATCAAAATAACATCTTGATCCTTCACTTCTGTCAGCTGCATCTACTGATCCAAGTCTATCTTCTATGTCAGCTCCCCTGGCTGATCCCAACTCACTTATGAGTTTATGAGACCCATAGGTAGTCTCATCTGCTCATCCCTGCCCACCTGGCAATATGGGATGCTTCTACTGCTCTCCTGGCAGACTATGAGATCAACCGGTCCCACCTTCATCAGCATTCCTTGCTGAATCGAATTTTCCACGAGACCTTCAAATGGTCTCAAATGTTCATCTCTGCCCACCTGGCAGTCCAAGATGCTTCTGATGCTCTCCTGGTAGTCTTCGAGATCCCTCAGTGATCTCTTATCATTTCCCTCCTGGAAAATTGAAATTCCTCGACTGTCCTCCTAACAGTTCGTGAGATCCCGCAAGGACCTCAGCTCATTACCCTCCTGGCAAACTGGAATTTCTACTCTGCCCTCTTGGAAGTCCTTGAGATTCTCATCTGACCCCAATTCAAATCATTCATCATCATCGAAACCTCTCCCAGTCTTTGGCTCACAGTGGAAAATCATCTTCTCTTTTGTGGCCTTGAGGTTTTCAGCATACCTCAACCATCCCTTCAACAGCTTGCATTGTCCCATGACCATCAGCTGCTTGACTGGCCATTTTTATTTTGCCTTCTTCATGGGCAATTCATGCATTCGTCTCCTCCTCCTATCCTGCCGCATCCATAGTTCGAACTTCTCTATGTCTGCTTTTAATTCATAGAGCTCTATAGTCTTTTATTTATCCCATTCGGAAAGCTTTTCTGTCTTTCTCTTCTTTCTATGGTCTTTAGTAGCCATCTTGTTGTCCCTGTCTTCCTCTCTGGCAAACCTGCTGTTGTCACTCCTGAAATCCTGAGTGCTCAGCTTCATCCTACAGTCCTGCTGACTATCTATGGACTGGTGCCTACCTGCAAACAAGTCCTTACAGAGTCCTTAGCAACTTTGTCTTCCTCTTATCTCCTCTGTCTGCAATATACAAACAGAATCCTGCTCTGATACCACTTGACGTGTGTATCAGAGTTCTTTCCTCTTCTGCCTCTTCTTGCCTGAAATATACAGACAAAAACTAGCTCTGATACCACTTGACGTAGAGACGCGCCACCCAGGGCACGCCCTGTCTCACAGGATCTTCTTCTCCTTGGCCCGAAGAACTCCAAGGTTCTTCTACTTCCTTATCGGGAAATATACACCCACAGTTTCTCTTCTCTCGCGTGATCCCCCTTCCTTAACTTCTCAAAGGATCAGAACTCACAGCTTCACAAGTTCAAAGGTTAGTGGTCGGGCGTGAATCTTGCGAGTCCCCGAGTGCCGATATGAATCAATGTTGACCTCACCCTTCTCCTATCGCGACTTATCCTATCGCGACTTCGCGACTTGCTATATCAAGAACTTGGCTTTCCAACTCCCAATACCCGATGCGCTGAGATGTCGATGCACACGTGAGTTGACTTTTCAATGATTCCTTATTTCGCCGAGACTTCGAACTTTGTAGGATCGCGAATCCTGACGCCAATACTTCGGAACTTCTCGCGGCGAGATCCTGAGGGCTTCATGCCACCTGTATTCCAATCGTCGGCTTCGCTATGGCCCACACTATCCTCCAACGGTCGAAATATTTCTTATCACAATATTGCGATCTTCATGGCCAAATCCTCAAGTCTTTTATCGCGATACCCCGATACACGATTTCACTTGTAAATACGACGGTTCTCCCCTAATCCAAATCCAATGGCCATTCTTCTTCTCGCTCCTCACGCCTTCGCGACTTGGGGTACCCAATACTTGGGCACTTACCCTACGAACTCCCGAGTTCACGAGATCTCTCGATCTCTGCCACCTGTCCTCCTCAGATGGATGGCTCCTAGTCCTCTCGCCACTTCACCGCTTCGTGACTTGGAGTACCCAATACTTGGGATTTCACTCTGCGAACTTCTGAGTTCGCGAGATCTCTCGATCTCTGCCACCTATCCTCCTCAGATGGACGGCTCCTAATCCTCTTGCCACTTCGTCGCTTCGTGTCCTCGCGCCTTCACGACCCTTGACACTAAGTTCTCAGCCCTTCTACTCACGAGATCCCGACAAGCGATGTGCCACCTGTCCGCTTACCGACTCCTGTGGTCCCACACCATTCTCGAGTGCCAATATCCCGATATGACGTCAGCTAGGCCCCACAACATGGAGCTCTCACCTTTTCACCACTCATGAAGTCGAATGACTTCCTCTTCCAACCTTCGGTGCCCGAGTTCCCGATATGGGTAATCTCGTGACATGCATCCGCTCCCAAACGAACGGTCCAGATCCTCGTCGGGATTTCGAGACTTATGATGTCTCGATTCTCTTGCCCTCGAGAACTCCGATTTCCTGATGGCCAATATCCCGACGGCTAAACCTCGTGCAGCTTCCGCCAATCCGACGGATGATGGGATTTCTGCTTCTAATCTGACGGCTCAGATCACTTCTCCTTCTCTGTGCTCCTCCTAAGGCTTAACCTCTGCGTGCCTTCTCTCGATCCAACAGCTTATGGGATTTCTTAATGAGATCCGACGACTGTCGATCCCCTCCTTCTGTAGGTTCCTCCTAAGCTCCTACTGGACGTAGACACCTCAATGGTCTAGATTTCTTCCTGCCTTGGGAGGATTTCAATCTGTCAAAGGCCTTGACCTTTGCTTCTTTTCTCTCCCTGTGAACTCCTTCACCTTGAGCCTCACCGATGCGCGTAAATGCGTTGTTCCTCCTGAGCTTCTCTTCAAATCTTTGAAGATTCGATCTCTACCTCCTGTAGAGTCTTTGCACATACACCGCATTGTTTCTCCTGATCTTTTCAACCGCTCAGACCCCTTGAGGGATTTTTCCTTTCTCCTCCCACAGATGGAGAATAAAATGCCTTCCTGGCTCTCTATTTGTTCAAGCAACCTCTTGCTGAGTCTCTCTGGGTGTTCAGCAACCCAGTGAAGATCCTTCAGTGGACTCTTCCTTCAAATGGCAGAACTCAAGAGAGTTCTCTTCACTTCTGTGCATGCTTGCACACTTTCTTGATGCCCTCCTGACGTAGTCTCTTCTCCATAGAACGTTCAGTAGTTCTGGGTTCCCTCTGTGCACCCTTTGCACCTGCTCAATGCCCTCCTGGTAGAGCTCTCAGAATCCTCAGTGATTCTGGTCTTCTATCTGAACTCACAATGGAGTTCCTTCAACTACACCACCGTTCACACGCTCAATGCCCTCCTGGTAGAGCTCTACAGAACTCCTCAGAGATTCTGTCTTCTATCTTCGACTCTCAACATAGTTCTTCCTCTAGCACCTCGTGCTTATGCTCAATGCCCACCTGGTAGAGATCTACAGAACTTATAGCAAAGTTCTGTCTGCAACTGTGTTTCAACTACACAACCTTGCCTCCAAGGTATTCAGCAACCTTGAGGTCTTCCACCTGAGTTGTTGACTTCAGTTCCTGTGGCTCAGCACGTCTTTGCCTAACTCCGCAGAGTTCAGAAGTGCATCCTCTGTGCACTGGTATTTAGAGACCACAGTCCTCTGTCATGCCCTTATGGCATGAAACCTCAAAGACCTTCAACCTGAAATCAAACGAACTCCTATAGAATGCATCAACATAACATACATTCACAGCATGAAAGGAACACACACAGACATCCATATAACAGAGAACTCATGCAGGAAAAACTATTGTTGTATTACAAATGGAAAAATGCCTGTATCTTTACAATGGTGTTCTTGAGCTCTCTCTGGCTCTTCAACTCTACCATCTCTCTCTTTTTCTCAAAATGAGATCTCAAAATCTCTTTTACCTGAGGGGCTCATCGAGCTCTTCCCTCCAGGTCTACCTACTCTATTCAATTACAATAAATGGTTGTCTAGTCTAGCATCTGGATCTAGATCTCAGTCAATCTAGCATTAAAGCCGATCCTATCTAATGCCTGCACAAAGGCACGACTTCCATGGCTCACCAGCCTAAGAATTTAAATTACATTCATATCAAATATTAAATGAGGACTGCGCCTTTCTTTAATGCGTTATTTGAACTCGCTGGCGTGGCTGCTGGCTGGCTGGTTGACGCGGAGAGATGCTCTTGCATCACTATAAATCCACAAGGACGGTTCCAAAGTGTCACTCAGCCTCCCAACCCAGTAAGAACTCAAGCTCTCACATGCTTCTCAGCACACACAACAATCCAAAGTAGACCATCTCTCTTCTACCCAGCCTACACAACCCAAGAGAATGGACCCCCTTCTCTGCCACGCAGTCCCTCAAGCTTTCCACCTCCTTTTAGGGCTCTAGTGAATCTATTCAAGAATCTCCATGCTGGGACTCTCAAGATTTGTTGTTGTGGGAAAAACTTAACATATGCCAATGCATCTCAGACATGCATGCATTAATTTATGGTTGGAATACACCAGTAGTCATTATTGCCAACAAAACCATGGCTCCTCTCCATAATTCGTTTTTCTTTCCCAAGCCAAGATCAAAATGAATGAGGAATGAAGAGTGGGTGAAAGAGTGAATATAGAGAGAGAACATAATGAAAGGTGTGACCAATGAACAATGAGTGAGTGAACCCCCAAACAGACCAAATATGGGTTTATATATTTCTTGGGATTAAAGAACTACATTACGTTCCCCAAAGAAGCTCATGTAATTGATATTCTCCATTAAAACAAAAATGGGTAAATAAAATATAAAATAAATACTTAACCCCTCAAACCCCCTCTCTTGTGGAATAATACCCCCATATAATTCTTTTACGTGTTCGTCTAGCAACCAGTGACGTATTTATTATTAATAATGATCAAAACATTACATTTTCTAGGCACACTGGCCTCTTTTAATTGTTTGGGCACTCTGGCCTTTCATAAATTCACAAAATACATTATTTACTAGCACAACCACAAGTCACTCGTGGCTGGTGAACACCGAAATAACCGAGCCCTGGGCAATAATAACTGCAGAACTCTGTGCATTAAATAACCAATGCGGTAATACGACGCGGTAAGAGCTCTAGGCAGGAAAATCCCACCCAGTAAATAATAGTTGGAGTAAAAATGGTGGCTGGTAAACTTGGGCTCTTTAGAAAATGAAACGTTAATCACTCAGAGGTGGCAATCAGCTAGCCATCATAGTAAATTTTAAATATGATTAAGTAAAAGCAAAAAAATAAACATGTAAACTGATGTCTTTATAATAGTGAGGAAGTTAGTGGTTGAAATCACAACCATTGATTTATTGGGACAACTAAGAATATTCCAACAATATTTAATCTTGTCCATACAACACTGATTAAGTACTAAAAACATATTAAATGTGCCCATTGTCAATAGGTGTACGCCTTTCGGTGTAAATATGGGGCTCAAAACTAGGGTATTACACTAAGTGATCACCCTCTGCTCAAATACTAGTCTTTTTTCTTAGTTACATGTTTCAATCTTGTTTTGTTGTTAATGTTTTGAATTATGTCTGGAAAAACTGTAGAACATTCTCAATTTTTGGTTCCTAAAAGGAAACTCTATCTTTTGACTGGTCTTGAACTTAGGCTGGTTTACTTTGTTGATAGCCCAAACATAGAGACACTATAAATGTACTTTATTTTTCTCTTAAAAAATAATACAAAGTTCTAACTTAAAAAAAAAACCTTTTGATAGTTAAGTTGAAAAAACAAAAATATTTTATAAAGAAAGATACATGAGTTGTATAAATTAAAATAAGGATACATGAGATGTATAAATTAAAATAACAAAAAAATTGATATCTAAAAATAAAAAATATTTAAAAAACAAATACAAATATAAATTAGAATAAAAAAAAATTAATTTTAGATTTTTTAAATAATGTGAAGTTTATCTCTAAAATATTATTAACTTTTTTGAATTTTTAGTATTTATGAAGTTAAGAATAATTTATGTTAATATATTTTATAAACTAAAATTTTATTGTTTTAGAATTTTTCATTTTAAGTTTACTTAAATTTCCTTATCATTATTTAAAAATTAAATTAACTTTTAATATTTGTATTAAATATTAAAAGTATGATTCTATCAAAAAAAAAACTTAAGTAGTTTAGTGTGAGCATATCATTCAAATTATAAGATTAATTTACATCATCATGTTTGCAAGATTAGGAACTCACCCTATAGCCTGGAAATACTTCACAATGAAAAATCTTAAAGTATGTCATATTTTCTAAATAAATGTACATATGACAAAATCCACTAAACATATATGTAATCTCATCTTGGGAATGGATTCAATTGTCACCAAAATATTCTTCATTAAAATTTAATCATTAAAATAAAAAATGAAACTTGCTTTCCAAGATCTTGCTTTCCATCATGATCTTGCTTTCCATCAACATCAGAGGGGTTGGAGGACCCCTGAAACAAGCCTCCTTAAAAAGAATCATCGATCAGACTCATCCTTCTCTCATTTTCCTTCAAGAAACTCTTGTTGATGCTTCAGTGGCTAGAGATTTCATGCATTTACTTCGCCTGAGATGGCTGTCCTGTGCGGCAAGTTCAGTGGGAACTTTGGGAGGACTTCTGGCCACTTGGGACCCAACATTTTTCAACCTCTCCCCGATGCTCAGTCCTGGGGGTATCTTACTTACCGGGATCAGTCTGGAACTAAATCGACCTATCAACCTGCTAAACGTTTACGGCCCTTGCACTGGACACAAGGAATTCTGGCAGCGGCTAGATGATCTGGGGCTTTTGGCAGCTGAGAACCTCATTCTCATCGGGGATCTTAATCTAACTGCCAGCAATTTTGAAATTTGGGGCGACTCGGCTTTGCCTGACCCACTTTCTAGTTTCTTTGAGTAGATTTTCTACAAAAATGCTCTGATTGATATCAAACCCCCTGAGCTTCTTCCGACCTGGAGGAATAGAAGACAAGGGTCTGCGCATATTTCTAAGCGACTTGATCGCTTTTTGGTTGCTGAGAGTCTTCTCCTTCCGACTTATAGCAGCTGCGCTTGGGTTAAACTCCCCTTCTTATCAGACCATACATCGATTTGCCTTCAATTAGGGGAAGGTCGTGGAGCAAAGGGTTATCCCTTTAAATTCAATTCGCAATGGTTGAAGGAACCTTCCTTCATAAATCTGGTTAAATCTGTTTGGTCAGACTACTCACATGTCATTCCTGGAGATGCTCAAGAGAATTTGTTCAGAAAACTCCGTGCCTTAAAATCTCTCTCAATTCAATGGCTAAAGGATAAAAAAGACAGAGATCAAGCCAAGCATACCAGCCTTGAATTTGAACTGGATTTACTTTTAAAACAAAAGTTTCAGATGCCTAATTGTGTGGAATTAGATCACAGGATTCGATCTCTAGAAGATGCCCATAGAAATATGCTTCGTGAGGAGGAGGAGCGATGGCGTTTAAAGAGTAGGATGTTGTGGTTGGCGGGAGGTGACAAAAATACAACTTACTTTCATAGAGTTGCATGCACCCGTAGATCAAGAAAGCATATATGGGAAATCGAAGATGATTCTGGCAATCTTCTCCATTCCCAGACAGAGATCAAATCGGCGGCTTACTCTCACTTCAAATCTTTTTTCCAAGCCCCCCCAGCTCCTTCACTTGCAGCGCAGACAACTACTGCTATTTTATTTCCAAAATTGATTACTCCAGAGGAAGAAAATTTGTAACATTCCCCCTGTACAAAGGAAGAACTATATGAGATAATCAAAAGTTTTAAAAAAGAGAAAAGCCCAGGGCCCGATGGCTGGTCGGTCGAGCTCTTCTTACACTTTTTTGATCTAATGGCACAGGACATTCTAGACGTCGTTGAGGATTCGAGAACAAGAGGGTTTGTAAGCCCACAGCTGAACAAAACCTTTGTGGTTCTGATTCCAAAAACAAATTTTCACCGGCATTTCAATGATTTCCGCCCCATCTCGCTCTGCAATCTCTGTTATAAAATCATCTCTAAAATCATTGCTGTTAGACTCCGACCTTTTCTCTCTCGGGCGCTCTCCGCAGAACAGCTTGGCTTCCTCAAGGGAAGACAGATACTTGATGCAGTTGGCGTTGCACAAGAGTGTCTACACACCATTAAGACAAACTCTCTTCAAGCCATCCTCCTCAAGCTGGACCTTAAAAAGGCATTTGATTGTATAAATTGGAACTTTCTTCACCTCATCCTTATCCAGAGCAGTTTTGGCACTTCTACTACAAACTGGATAATGGGCTGTATCTCCTCAGCAACCCTAGCTATTCTAATCAATGGAGAAGCTACAAAGACCTTCAATTGTGAGAGAGGACTCAGACAGGGCTACTCTCTCTCCCCCCTTCTTTTCATCTTGATCCTGGAAGGCCTCAGCATTTTATTAAAGCTCAAACAAGCGGAGGGCCTCTTGAAAGGTGTTAAAGTGGCAGGGCTGACTCATATTCTCCATATCCTTTTTGTTGATGACATTCTAATCTTGAAAACTGCTAATTTTTCCGAATGGTCCATTATACACTCGATCCTCTCTTCTTTTTGTGATGTTTCAGGTTTACAAATCAATGCCTCAAAATCCATCTTCTTGATATCAAAGGCGCAGGACTCCTTAAAACTCGACTTAAGTGAGCTATTTGGCATCGGTTCCCAAGACCTTGCGGAGGACTTTTCTTACTTAGGATTTTTCTTAAAAGCTTCCAGATACACTCCAAAAGATTGGGCTTGGCTCGTTGACAAATTCGAAGATAGAATTCTCAACTGGAAGCACAGATTTCTCTCTATGGGGGGAAGATTTATTCTGATCAAAGCGGTGCTGGAAAGCCTACCAGTGTATTGGATGGCTTTAGCACACATCCCAGCCTCTGTTTTGAAGTCTCTCCGTCAACTCATCTTTTCATTTCTTTGGTCTAGTTGTAAGAAGAACAGAAGCTTTCATCTCTGCAAATGGGAGGATCTCTCTAAGCCAAAGTCGATGGGAGGCTGGGGCCTCAAACACCTGTCTCTATTCCAAAAGGCACTTTCGACTAACACCTTCTGGAGAATATTAACAAAACCAGGACTTTGGAGTTCTGCTATCAGTGATAAGTATCTACACCACCTTCCGGTCCATTTTTGGATTAGATTCGCGGAGGCCTGTCCTTCAACAGGTTCTCATACTTGGAAAAACTTTTCTGTCACGCTTCCGATCATTTTAAAGTGGCTCTCGTGGGATCCTGGGGATGGTCGCTTGATTGAAGTTGGACGTGACTGCATTCTGGATCTTGGCAGGAACGTGATTCTCTCCCCGTCGCTTCGAGCTCATCTACAACACAAAAATCTTGTTTTTTTACATCATTTCTTCAGCCCGTCCATTGCAGGCACTCTTGGCGACTCTTTCCTGAGCGGATTGGATCTACAATTAAATATGGAACACAGAGATGAATGGGATAACTTCTCCCATCTTCTCAAAGCTTCTGGCGTATATTTGAAGTCAAAGCCGGACTCCCTAATATGGACGGGGGGCGATCGATCTGGCAGATTAACTGCAAAAAACGTTTATCAAGCTCTGGCCGACTTTACCTGGAACTCTTCAATAGCAAACTGGAGACAGAGGATCTGGAAGGACTCTTTCCCTCTAAAATATAAATTGTTCGCTTGGATCATGCTGGAAAATAAATTACTGTTCTGGGACAAGTTGCAAGCACGCGACTGGGAGGTCCCAAACCGTTGCTCTCTATGTGCTCGTGACTCTGAATCTTCGCTTCATGTTTTTGTTCTCTGCTCATTCACCCGAGCGCTTTGGACAACAATTACATCTGCTCTAAAGATTCCTACACATTGGAGTGGTAACAATGCTCATTCTTGCTTCCAAAACTGGATTCTCAATAATAGCACGCTTCCAATGCTTCTGATACACATTTGCTGGCATGTTTGGCTGTCCAGAAATGCTGCAATCTTCAACGATAAGAAGCCGTCTATCCTTCCCGTTTCTTCTCTCATTTTGATTGAAGCAAACAACCTTGCAAAGACACAGATTAAGCCAACAGTTCGGCGGCCTCTACACATTCCATTGGATAGGGCAGTGGCTTGGTTTGACAGGGCCTCTCAACTTGGGGGAGTGTTTTGTGGAGCTGGGGGGGAAATAGTTTTAAATTCACATTCGAGTATTCTCTGGACTTTGAACTGCAAACAGGGTTCCAACACAAAGGCTGAGCTCATTGGTGCTTGGACCTCACTAGTTCTGGCTAGTCGCCACACTGATGTTTTGTTGCTCCTCGGTGACTCCAAGATCACTATTGATTGGCTGAACGGACTGGCAGACTTCCGTGTGGCAGCTCTTAATTGCTGGAAGGAACGGACCAAAGATGCTATTCTTCTTTTCAGAAAGCTTTCCTTCCAGCACATTTTCCGAGAGGAAAACAACGTGGCAGACTCTCTCTCGAAAAAGGCTTTGCTCCTTCCTCCGAGTCAAATTTACTTTTCATTTTGGGAGGACGGTCATGAAGGACCTTCCTACAAGATAAACCTTTGATTTGATTCCTGCATAGCATTAATTAGACCTTTGACGGATTGGCCGTGTTTGTTGGACCATTAATGGTT
>JASDQU010103827.1:130037-209557 GCA_032191745.1 Picea mariana
GTTTTATCCCATATTTATCTGTGAGTTCCTTCATCAGTTTAGATTTGAATTGAGCACCTTGATCAGTAAAAATCTCTCGTGGAACATCGAAGCGAGTAAAGATATCTTCATAAATGAATTCAACCACTGATTTCTCAGTTGCTTGATATAAGGATTTTGTCTCTACCCACTTGGTCACAAAATCTGTACAAACCAAAATGTACTTCTTCTTCTTCGACATTGGGGAAATCGGTCCTACAAAATCAAGTGCCCATTTATCAAATGGTTCAATCACAACTTGCAGTCGTAAGGGCGTCTCGTCTGCTACGGTAGGTCTTCCCATCCTTTGAACACTATCGCAGCTTCTCACATATTTTGTTGCATCCTTAAACAGTGTCTGCCAATAGTATCCTGATTGTAAGACTTTATATGTTGTTCTCTTATCAGAGAAATTTCCTCCACATGGCCATCATGACAGGCCTGAAGGATATCGGGAATCTCGTCTTCCCGAACACATCTCTTAATGATCATATCAGGACTTGTATAGAAAAGATCACTTCCTACCCAAGAGTAATAAGAACTTTGCTGGACAATTCTTTTCTTTTTTGGGGGTGACAAATGAGCTGGCAGTCTCCCTATAGCTAAGTAATTTGTCGTATCTGCAAACCAACGGGTCTTAACAGCTACTGCAAACAGATGTTCATCAGGGAAATTATCATTCACTGGAATGTCAATACTATCTTGAGGAATACCAGAAAGAAAATCCACAACTACATTTTCTTTTCCTGGCCGATCAACTATAGTGATGTTAAATTCTTGAAGTAGAAAAATCCATCGTGTGATTCTTCCAGTAGTAACTAGTTTGTTCATCAAAAATCTGATAGCAAAATGGTTTGTATGTACAAAAACCTCATATCCAGTGATGTAATGACGGAATTTGTTAATGGCATGAACTACTGCTAAAAATTCCTTCTCTGTTACAGTGTAGTTCAATTCAGGGGGAGTAAGGTTTTTGCTAGTGAAGTAAATTGCATAGTTTTGTTGGTTTTCTTTTTGTCCAAACACTCCACCTAAAGCAGTGTCTGAGGCATCAGTTGAAATATGGAAAGGAAGAGACCAATTTGGTCCTCTTAGAATAGGTGCCATGGACAATTTTGCTTTCAAATTCTCAAAAGCATTTTGACAATTGTTATCCCAACAAAATTATGCATCTTTTGCTAATAGTTTAAACATGGGGCTGGCTATCTTTGTAAATTTTTCAATAAATCGACGATAATATCCAACATGTCCCAAAAAACTTCGCACATCTTTTTGGGTTTTTGGAGAGGAAAGTTTAACTATCACTTCAATCTTGGCTGGATCAACTTTAATTCCTTCTGCAGACAAATGATGACCCAACACTATTCCCTCAGTTAATAGCATTTTACATTTTTTGTGACTAAGGGATAAATTTGATTCCTGACAGCGAATCAAGACTTTCTCAAGATTACTTAAGGCTTCTTCGAAAGTGTTACCATAAACAGTAAAATCGTCCATGTATACTTCCACACAATCATGAATTAAGTCAGCAAAGATCCCAAGGAATTCTCTCTGAAATGTAGCAGGAGCATTGCATAGTCCAAAAGGTAGCACTTTATAAGCATAGGTGCCCCAAGGACACATAAATGTTGTTTTGTCCTAGTCTTTAGGAGCAATTTGAATCTGATTGTATCCACTATATCAATTGAGAAAGGAAAAGTATCTTTTTCCAGCCAAGGTATCCAAAACCTGATCTATAAAGGGAAGGGGAAAGTAGTCCTTCAGGGTTTCCTTGTTCAACTCCCTGAAGTCTACACACATTCTCGATTTTCCTGTCATTTTCTTTGGTACCACAACAAGAGGTGAAACCCACTTGCTGTCAGAAATTGGATAAATGAATCCAACGTTTAATAATTTCTGTAATTCTTCTTTCACAAAATCTTTTAGGATTGGATTCATATGCCTTTGTGGTTGTCTTACTAGGGTTATCCCTGGTTGGATATATATGTGGTGAATGTAGGTGTCAGGATGAACTCCTCTCATATCAGTGTACTCCCATGCAAATGCCCATGACTGTTCTTTCAAAAGATTTGTTAACTGTTCTTATTGGTTGAGACTTAATTCAGAGTTGATGTATAGACATCTGCCTGGGCTAAGTTCTACTGGAATGGTATATGAACCCAGATGCTCATCAATGGTGAAAACCATAGATGGTGAAAATGAGGAAAATAACTCACTTCGTTCTTGAAATTCCTCTCTGAAAATTTGATCGTATTGAAAATATGTTTGTGGGAACTCAACATTTTCTGTTACAGAAAGAAATTGGCTTAAAATATCATCCCCTGTAGGTTCTTGTAGTGCATGAAATTCATCAATAGAGAACAAAGATTATTTCTCATCATTCTCGTGATAGGGACATTTTAGCCACCATAATTCTTCTGTAACCGGTTGAGCAAGTGGAAAAAGAGTAAGTTTCTGTGAAGAAATGCCATTTGAGATGAACATATCCCCACCACGACATCCTATGAAAGCATTGGTTGTGGCCAACCAAGGTCTCCCTAGAATGATTGGATGGCCTTTCGTGGGGTCCTTTGAATGAATAATCATGAAGTCGATAGGATATTCCCATGAAGCTAATGTAACAAGAATGTCATCGAGGACCCCAGCAGGTTTTATAGTTGTTCTGTCAACAAGTTCAAGAACTGTAGGGGTAGGGCGAAGGAATTGACTCAATTGCAACAGTTCAACTGTATTGATAGTCATTATATTAATGGTTGCACCTAGATCAACTAAAGTATTACCAATAGAAACATTATTGATAGTCATTGAAACTATTGGGTTCCCTGGGTTGGCATACTTCACAATTTTAGGCGCTTCAAAAATACAATTCGATGACTAGCCTACTAGGTGTATCGTGGGTGGATCTTTCTCTTTCCGACCTGGTTTCTTAATGCAGAGTTCTTTGATGGTTTTTGCGTAGATGGGAACATCTCTGATCACTTGTAACAATGGAATCCTAACACAGATATTTCTTAGTTCATTCATGATGTCAAACTCAGATTGAACAATTGGTTTTTCAATGAGCAACCTTTCAAGAAAAGGAGGTGTTTGGGGAACCTGAGTTTGTATGTTACGTTGTGATTCAAATACTTTATGCTTTGGAATGATAACATCTTTCAAATATGCCCCATTTGATAAATCATCTATAGGTTCTTCTTCATGTTCTTGGATAATTACCTTTGGTGTTGTTCTTGTTACAGGCTTAATTTTATTTAAAGTTTTTTCAGATCTTAGTTGTATTTCTTGTATGGAAATGGGGTTTATGTTGTAAGCTGGGTAATTTTGAAAATCATCATTATGGAGTGGCAGAGGTGGTCTGTTGTTAGGATTTGGAATGGGTTGAGCGGGTAATATGGTGGGGCAAGGTGGATTCTGAGGCTGCTGAGGAGTTTGTTGAACGGGTGGTAAAGGAGGTGGAGTAAAACTAGGCAATAACCGATGTATGTTTGGAAGATATTGAGTACATGGATTATGGGGAATTGGTACCACATGTTGTTGTTGGTTATTTCCAAAATTATGTTCTCTCCATCCCTGGTACCAAGGTTGAGCAGGGACATTTTGCGGAGGCCAATTTGGCCAGTTCCATGGATGTTGTTGTTGTTGAGAGAAGGGTGGATAGTAGCTAGAAGGTTGTGGGGATGGTTCTTGATACATATTTGAGTTCCTAGGTTGTCAAGGCCTCTTAGGTGCAGATGGAGTCCTTGGAGCTTCCCCTCCCTTGAATATGGATTGCAATCCTGGTAAAGATGGACAGTCTTCTGTTTTATGATTTTTAGTACATATTGCACATACAGAAACATTGTCCAAAGGACATTCTCGTAAAGGATGCCTTTTTCTGCATTTTGGGCAGAATATGCTTAATACAGGGTTTTCCTCTTCCTTTCTCTTAATCTTTAGAGTGTCTAATTGAGAGCCAATTGTTCCTAAAATGTCTGTTTTAAAATTTTCCAAAAGGTTTCCCAATTCAATTCTAGTAACTCCACCAGATGTGGGTACTTTGGTGTTTTTGTTGATAGGTTCTCCCACACTTTTTGCAGTTTTCCCCCTACTTCTCGAGTAAGTTCTACATAGTTCACTGATTGCTTCAAAGTATTTTTGGTAAATGTCTCCTGAAGCCATTAAATTGAGAGTGTCAATATATTCATCTGAAACCCTTTTTAAGAAAAGAGTCTTGATTGCTTCATTTTGGAGATCATTATATTTGGATTTTTGAAGAGTATATGTAAATCTTTCTAAGAAATCTTCAAGGCTCTCTTCATCTTGTTGTTGCATTTTAAAAATATCATTTCGAGAATCCTTGGGTCTACAATAGTCCTGGTACTTCTTTAAAAATTTTGCCTTCATATCTTCCCAAGATCTAATGTTGTACTCTCCTAAACTCATGAACCAATGTAATGCAGAATCTTTTAGGGTAGCAGGAAACAACTTCAGTTTATGTGCATCCTGGAGATAGTTATAACTCCTGCACAGGATGTCAAACTCAAAAATAAAGACATCTGAGTCTTCACTACTTTTCCCATAAAAGGTTAGTAGTGACGAAGGTGGGATATTTTCATATTGACATTCTAAACCAAATCCAAAATAGGAAACCCAAAGGTGGTTTATGGTCTTAGCTTAGTCTCTATTTGTTCTTATTATTCATTTTCAACATGAATTTCTCCTCATTCTCTTCTATCCAATTCTCTCCCTTTTTCTACCATGTTAAAAGGATTACCAAAAATTGTATATGCAATCTGATCTTTCTTTGGTGAGGGTGTGAAATCCCACCTTTCTGGATTCTTTTTGATAGAATTGCTATCTCCTATTGGTTCTTTTGAGGATCCTATTACCTTTGATTCAACAGTTGCAGTTGTTATTTGTGAAACTACAGTGTCAGGGTTCCTGAAAATAGCTTGCACTTCTTCTGTATTAACTGTGTCAACCAAGCTTGGATCACCAGGAATTTGGATTTGTTGGTATGTGGTGTTTCCTGGTTCTATGTTTTTCTCTATGGTTTCCTCAGCCAGAATTCCATTCTTAGTTTCTATTTCTTTTTAGGTGGAGGTTTCTTCTTTTTGTTGTTTTGAGTTTCCCCTAAATCTACCTCTATAATCTCTATTTCTCATGAAAACATACTAGATGAAAGAAAAACTAAGATTGAGTTTTAGAGGAACCTGTGATAATCAGATATGTCGGTTCTCACCCTTCATTTCACAACTCCTCTTTCATCAACCTGCTAACATACCACACCAAACCAAATACATTTTAAGAAAATAACCAAAACAATTATCTAACTTACCTTCTAAACAGCTCCCCGGCAACGGCGCCAAAAATGTCAGGCTGTTGTATTAAAGATTTTTTAATTACCTGAAAAAACTGAATTGTCAAACCAGGGTAAGTGAACTTAGAGCTGCTACACTGTATGTGATGGTAAGATTCTAATTCCTATCTAAAGGTTATTCTGAGAAGAAAACACAAACTTACTCTTAGAAACTGAACCCTAATGATTATCTTGAAACTAATCATCTCTTGTCTAATTCATCAAATGGAAACAGTTCTGAGTTTAAGTACAGGTACTTCTATTTCTAATCTAATGTAATCTCCCAAGACTATCTACCATTAGCTTAAACATCTAATCATCATCATATCTATCTAAACCATAAAAGAGAGATCATTTTAAAAACCTTTTTATCTAAGCATTAAAAATAGTACTAAATCTAACATAAGTGAAACAAATAAATGTTCTATTTACCTTACAGGTACTGGAAGCTTCCTTTAATCCGACTATAAGCTAGCTATCCTAACAGAACAGAGTAAATCTAAACTCACATTCTTTTTAAATCATGATCAAACTGAAAACTAAAACAGAGCAAATCTAGGTTAAGCACGTGGTTTATTCTTCAAATTCTACAAGGATAAATAGCGCATTCAACAGTCATCAATCTATGAGATAATATCAAACTAAAAATGATCTAACTAAAGAATGGCTAAGAAAGAATTTAACAGAGTAATTCCAAGCTCAAAACTAACTTACATGCAAATTCTAAAACTAAAAATAAACTAACTCTACTGTGGAAAAGAGACAGCGAATTGAACCTGTTGGCGGGCCCAACCAAGAGGTGCAATCTCCCTAAAATGAAACCAGAGCTACTCAGATCATTCCATGCAAAAATTGTTTCATACTTCACGCTCCATTATTCATAAAACAACTCAAATCATTTAACAGCAAATGACATAACGCATAGGCAAATTGTATTATCAGAAATCGTATCACATAGCATATTGTAACCAACGTTTCTTGAGAGCGATCCCAGTTTATATAGATCCTCTCCAAAATAGTTTTAAACATAGGTGCATTAATGAAAATGGATCTTAGATCCGAAAATGACTCATAGTCAGTTAAAACGAACTTCACAGCTTCATGACCCGCAGTGTCAAGAAGTGTGGATCATAAAGCATTTTAATAAAGCAGTTCTACAATCTCGCCCTCAGTCAGCATATTGAGTTATGACTCAATCAATTATATGAATCGGATTGTCAATCCACTTTGGCCATGTTGTGCAAGTCTTTGGCATCTTCTTTGGCATCTCCACTAAGTGCGAGCCGGTACCTATTACTGATAAGTTCTGTTTCAAAGGAACAGTACCTAACTCATGTCACGTTAGTATCAACATTAGTTTAAAATATCAAAATACATTAAAAATAACTTGAATCATAGGAATACCTTGAATAGGCCCATTTAGTTGTAAAAGGATGTCAAATGTGTCATGGTAATGCCAGAAGGAAATGATATTAGATATGAAAATGGAGGTATATTTGTCATGATATAGGCAAAAAATATAGTCAAAACTAGAGACTAACAATACCAATTCAAAGGAAAAGTTTGGGAATGCCAAATTGAAAGAGGACCACTTGAGGTTAATCTTTGAGATTCAAAGTGAGAAAACAAACCAAAGTTACATGATGGAAATACTTGACCAAAAGGTCAATTGTTGTTAGATATCTTCTCCAACACTCAACAATGCCATGATGCCCAGGAGATCCCAAGCCACACTGTCATCATTCTAGAATGGCCTACTCCTTTTAAGCAATGCTTAATGGTCAACCTATCTATTGGCTAAGTGTAATGTACCCAACCACCCATAGGCTAGGCATGCTACTTCAAGCTCATTTCTAAACTAATTTTGAATTTTGATAAAATTCTAATTAATTAAGGGGCATGAAATATTCACATGCATAGATCAAGATTCATGCTACATTATAAAGAATTTTTAAGCATGCCATGCATAGAAATAACCAACAATCAGGCACATCAAAAATGCATATCTCAGAGATATTAATCAATACACATCGGAAATAAATGTATAAGCAAAGAAACATATGGAAAAGAGCACTTATCTTTAATGAAATGAATCACCAACTGGATGCAGACCAAGGACTTCCACCCAACTCTAGAAACTGGTGTTCCAAGACTCAAAAAAAATGTCACCCCTGAGCCAGGGCTTTGAATCCACAAGGACGGTTCTAGAGTGTCACTCAGCCTCCCAAACCAGTCATCACTCAAGCTCTCACAGGCTTCTCAGCAGTCACATCAATCCAAAATACACCATCTATATTCTGCCCATCCTGCACACCCCAAGAGAATGGAACCCCTTCTCTACCACGCAATCCATTGGGTTGTCCACCTCCTTCTAGAGATTCAATGCATATGTTCAAGAATCTCCATGTTGGGACTCTCAGAATTCGTTGTTGTGGGAAAAAATTAACACATGCCCATGCATCTCAGACATGCAATCATTAATTCAAGGCTGGAATACACCAACAGTCATTGCTTCCAACAAAACCATGGCTCCTCTCCACAAATCGTTTTTCGTTCCCAAGCCAAGATCAAAATGAATGAAGAATGAAGAGTGGGTGAAAGAGTGAATGGAGAGAGAGAACAAAATGAAAGATGTGAACAATGAACGATGAGTGAGTGAACCTGCAAACAAACCAAAGATAGATTTATATATTTCTTGGGATTAAAGAACCACATAGCCTTCCCCCAAGAAGCTCATGTAACTGATATTTTCCATTAAAAAAAATGGGTAAATAAAGTATAAAATAAATACTTATCCCCTCAAGCCCCCTCTCTTGTGGAATCATACTCTTGTTCTTGTCCATCTAATAGCCAGTGATGTATTTGTTATTAATAATGAACCAAACATTACATTTCCTAGGCACACTGGCCTCTTTTAATTGTTTGGGCACTCTGGCCTTTCATAAATTCATAAAATAAATCATTTAATATGGGGCTTAAAATTGGGGTATTACATTCCCCTCCCCCTTATTTTGGCACTGTCCTTAGTGCATATACAAAACAAAAATTAAAATTTCAAAATTTATTCAAAAAGTTGTAGGAATCCTTCCTGCATGGCATCTTCATGCTCCCAAGTAGCATCTTCAGGATTGTAGTAGATCCATTGGACTTTTACCTCTCTATAACTCGATTCCATATCATTTTGACTTTTCTATCCAATATCTGCACTAGCTGGACCTAAAATTCTCCCTCTGTCTCTACCTAAATCATATGTCAATCAATAACATGGTTAGGATCATGTACAGATTTTTTTAGCAAAGAAACATGAAATACATTATGCACATTCATGGAAGCAGGTAATGCAAGCATGTATGCAACTGGCCCTATTTTGTCCAATACCTTAAATGGACAACAAAATCTGGCTGCTAGTTTTTTACAACTACCAAACTTCAAAGAGCTCTTCTTGGGCTTCATTTTTAAAAGAACATGCTCCCCCACTTTAAATTCTCTAGCTGACTTATTCTTATCTGCATAAATTTTTTGTCTATCTTGAGTTTCCTTTAAATTCTTCTTAATTCTAACCATCTGGTCTTCCATATCCTTGAGAAATTCTGGCCCAAGTACCACTCTATCTATTGGGTTGTCCCAACTCATTGGATTATTTCATTTCCTACCATACAAAGCTTCAAATGGGCTCATTTTTAATGATTCTTGATGCCCATTATTATAGGAAAACTCAACCAAGTGCAAGTAATCCTCCCACTTATATGGCTTATCCATCACATACATCCTCAACATGTCTTCAATTACTTGGTTGACTCTTTCTGTCTTCCCATATCACTGTGGATGGTATGTTGTGCTAAAGTTTAGATTTTTACCAAATCCTTTAAACAATCCCCTCCATAAATTTGAAGTAAACTTTGTGTCTCTTTCTGAAACAATTGTTTTAGATATCCCATGCAACCTAGCAATCTCCCTCATGTAAATTTATGCAATATTATATGTTGTATGAGTCATTTTTACAAGAACAAAATGAACAACCTTTGTTAATTTATCAACCACTACCATGATTGAATCATGTTGTCTTGTTGTCCGGGAAAATTTAGTTATAAAATCAATGGTTACCACTTCCCATTTCTTCTATGGAATTGGTAATGGTTATAGAAAACCCGTTCGGTGCCTATGCTCATCATTCACTCTTTGACATTCCATACATCTGACAATGTAATCACCAACATATTTTTTCATTCATGACCAAAAGAATTGGCTTCTTACTGTTGCAATTTCTTTCTGGTAACCAGGATGTCTGACATATGGAACAATATGCATTTATTTTAATACCAAATTCCTAAGTTCTCCGAAACTAGGAACATAAATTCTATTTTTATGCATAAGTAATACAACTTCCGTCATCTCATATTATTTAATTTTCTGTTGTACATTTTCTTGTTGTAAGATTTCTTTTACATGTAGGTAATGTTGATATGTAACAACAACATCTAAAACTATGCTCTTTAAATCTGATTGATGCATATTAATGGTTGTAGAATGCATGAAATCTACTCTTCTACTAAGTGCATCAACAACTTTATTTTCTTTTCCTTTGATATGCTTGATGTCAAAATCATATTCACTTAAAAATTCCATCCATCTCGTTTTCCTAGCATTCAAAGTTGGTTGTTCAAAAAGATATTTCATACCACTATGGCCTGTTCTTAATTCAAATCTCTTCCCCATGAGATAATGCCTCCACGTATTCAATGCATGAACAATGGAAACAAGTTCCAAGTCATGTGTGGCATAGTTCCTCTCATGTTCCTTAAGATTTATCGACTCATAACCAATAACATGTCCATTTTGAATGAGGACTCCACCAAGTCCTTCCTTGCATGCATCTGTACATACCACAAAACTTTCATTTGGGTCAGCAATATTTAAAACAAGTGCACTAGTAAGTAATTCTTTCAACAAATTAAAGTTATCTTCACACTCAACTATACATTCAAATTTAATTCCCTTATTTTGCAAATAAGTGATGGGATGAACAATCTTAGAGAACCCTGTTATAAACCTTTTATATTAACCAACTAATCCCATAAAAGATCTAACTTCTGAAACATTCCTGGGTGTTAGCCATCCTCTAATGGCTTCAATATTCTTTGGATCCATTGGTATACCTTGTTCTGAAATAATGTGTTCCAAGTAATGGATATGTTCTTAGTAAAAGGAACACTTACTAATCTTGGCATACAACTGATGTTCCCTCAACACTTGCAATACCAATTTTAGGTGATTTTCTTGCTCTTACTTTGACTTAGAATAGATAAGTATGTCGTCCAAGAATATTATGACAAGTTCTTATCCAAATAATTTATGAATATGTTATTCATTAAACACATAAAGACAACTGGTGCATTGGACAATCCAAATGGCACCACTAAAAATTCATAATTCCCATACCTGATTCTAAAGGATGTCTTATGGATGTCTTCTTCCTTAATTCTTACCTGATGGTATCTTGATCTCAAGTCTATCTTCGAAAATATATTTTCCCCTCTTAGATGATCAAAGAGGTCATCAATTCTGGGTAGAGGATATTTGTTCTTCATAGTGGATTTATTCAGCTGTCGAAAGTCAATACAGAGCCTCAATGTTCCATCCTTCTTTTTGACAAAGAGTATTGGTGCTCCCCAAAGTGAAACACTTGGACGTATGTACCCTTTCTTCAACAATTCTTCCAACTGGATTTGTAATTCTTTTAATTCTAGTGTACTCATTCTGTAAGGTGTTTTTGATACTGGGGTAGCTCCTGGCACTAAATCAATAGATAAATATATCTCCCTCTTTGGTGGAAACCCTGGTATTCCTTGGAATACATCTTCAAATTCGTGTAGTACTGAAAATTATTCAAGGCTTGTCCCCTTTATATTTTTTGGCTCCTCCACATGGGTTGCATACAATTGATATCATTTTCTGAAACATGTCTTCAATTGTAAGGATGAAATATCCCTTATTGAAATGGGCCTTGGAACTCCTTTCATAGTGCTCTACTTTCCTTCTTCATCAAGACATGTAAATGTCTTGTTGTGACAATCTAGGACAACATGATGCTTGTCCAACCAATCCATTCCAATTAGAATATCATAAGAACCCAATGGTATTATATTTAGATCAACATTAGTGTTCACTCCTTTCCGACTTATGGAACAACCTCTAACCATATCATTGATCCTTATTTTGGTTCCAGTGGCTAGCTGAACCAAACTTTATTTTTCAAGCTTAATTTTCTCCAAATGTAATCTATCCATTATTTTGATGATAGTTATCTATGTTGTAGTTATCTTTTCTTTCACGATATCTTCCCTCTTCCTCCCATCTTGAGTTTGACCCATTCTTTGTTTTCCTTTGCAACTGATTTAAGCTTTGCATTACTTGAGAATTTATTTGATTTTAATAAGGTCTCTTGCTCCCCTCTACTCATGTGCCCATTTGATTCTATATTTTCATTACCAACACTGATATTTTTCCCTAATCTGATATCTGAGCTGAAATTTATCGCTTCCCGAAAAAAGTCACTTTCACCCATTTTTTTTGTTTTGCAACAAGATCTTGTTAAATTATTCCACAACCCCTTTAAATTGGTACACAATTCAAATTCTGCACATGTGCTTCCTTCAATCCACTTTCCTTGTGACCACGGGCTCGAACCCGCGATCTTATTCACTCTTTAGCGCCTTTCTATGTATTCTTCCACACAGGACCTCGTTCGAAAAAGTGTTTGCAGGCTTGTTTACTTCTAGGCCTTTTGCGCCTCTAATCAACCCCTTCACCTTAACATGAGACCGGTGTTGGAACCAGGTCCTCCAGACTTCGGCCTTCATGCCCTCTTCCAAAGTAATACTCCCCGAGGTACACTTCGCCGAAGCACCTATATTATCTCCACTAGTAGATCATACATTTGAGATTTAATATCCCATTGACTGGATGGTCCCGACCCATCTGAAGGCTCAACGAAATCAATGATCATAACTTGATCAGGAGTTAGGATGGACATTCCTTAATTAATTTGGGACTTTGGTGCTCTGGGACTCCAGGACATTACAACTCTCAAGTCGTTCAACTCCCTCAAAGTTTTACCTGCTGAAGTGGTCATAAAGTGATGGTGATTGCTTACTTTTGGTTAACACCTCTGCTTACGCTATCCTTCCACTAGTTAATCCAACGATCATGACTTAATCAAGCATCGAGATGGGTGGTCCTTATTCATTTTGGTACTTCGATGCTCCGGGACTCTGAGATATTATAAATCCTGAGTCGTTCAACTCCCCTAGAGTGATACCCGTCGAAGTGCTTACGCCATCCTTCCACTGCTTGATATAACAGTTGAGAAAAGTCCCAAATGAATCTTAGATTGACAGTCTGCATGAATTCAGGACTTCGGCCTTCGACACTTTTGTTGGTAGAGATGTTGGACATTCCAAGAGGCCATAATCCCATAGATGGCATTGCATGCTGATGTCACCTATGGTGACGTGGACCCTTGGTATGTGTTCCACGTGTCACCTAGAAATGGACAGATTGAGGTCCAAAAGGCATTGAATTCATGTGACATGTGTCCCCCCACATCACCCCTTCCATGTGGCATAAGACACATCATCAACCAAGCAGATGGTCCACATTTCTCTACCCCAAATATGATGGCCTATGTGATTTCGTAGACTGCAGATTTTCACTTCATGGCTTCGGCACTTCGCAACTTTGGCACTTCATAGCTTTGGCATTTCGTGGCTTTGCCTAGTCTCCAGTAATCGCCGAAGTGGTGAAGTTTCGAAGTCTTGAAACTTCGTTATCCTTCCACTTCGAATCTATGAATCGCATTACTCCCAAACTTCCTATTAGATTGTACGACCGATGGGACTTTGTGACTTTGGCCTTTGAGATTTCATGCACCTTATGCACTGTCTCCAATAATCTTTGAAGGGACAAAGTTCCGGAGTTTTCCATCTCCTCCTTGGCTTCGATCAACGACTAACGATCGACCAGTTTGATCTGATGGTTGTGACTTAATCTCTCCCAGCCTTTGGTTTCACCTCTATCTAGCAATCCTTGTTCATCTGACTTCCTATCTAATGATCTAGAATTCCCTGATACAATGGTTGTGATCGCTCCTGAATTCAAAAGGCAACGGTCATGATTCCATGATCCTTTACAAAGGATCTCTATCTGAACGACGCTCTGGCTTATGTGCGATCCCTACAATGCTATCTCTCCTTAGCTTTAAGATCTCAAATACATATTATTTCTTAACAATAATACCCTACCCAATAGTTCTGACCCATACTAGCCCAGTGTTTCAACCAGAAGCTATGATACCAATCTGTAACGTACCCAACCACCCACAGGATGGGCATGCTACTTCAAGCTCATTTCTAAACTAATTTTGAATTATGATATTTTTTTAATTAATTAAGAGGCATGAAATATTCACATGCAGAGATCAAGATTCATGCTAAAGTATAAATAATGTTTAAACATGCCATGCATAGCAATAACCATCAATCAGGCACACCAAAAATGCACATCTCAGAGATATTAATCAATACACAGAGAAAATAAATGTATAGGTAGAGAAACACATGACAGAGAGCACTTATCTTTAATGAAATGAATTATTGTTGGCACAGGAGCAAACCCAGGGTTCAACGCTTCAACAATGCACCAACAAAACCCTAACTACTGGCCCTTTCGGCAACACCTGCAAAGCAGATGAAGTCTAACCCGAGGTAGAGGTAGGGGGGATTGCAGGACTCAGATGTCTGCAACCTAGTTGGGACATGGATCTGTGATTACAACACTTAACAAAGCACTTATCAATTAATATTCATTAGTATTTAACTCTTATTCACATCACAGGTCAGAACCCTAGTTACAGAGAAGCATAGTATTTAACAAGATCTAATACATCCAAGCACTTAGCACATAGAAACAGATCAGATCTAGCATTCATTCACATCACTAAGCATTAAACTATTATATCAGATGCATCTAACATATATCATTACACTAAGCATACATCACATCAATAACATAACAATTATAATGCACAAAGCAACCAAAACACATGATATACGTGGTTCACCCCCAGCACGGGGCTACCTCCACCAACTCTTCTCTTTCTTTATTGTCTTTTTTCAATCTTCTACAAGCATAGAGCCACAAGAACCCACTCCGCATAGGACAGGAGATCTACGCGCACCTCGCCAGATCCTTCTTCCCCGAGCTAGATTTAAGCACAAATCCTTCTTATAATATGCACACAAGCTTCTTCCAATCACTTGCACTTAGCTCTGCAAATTCTTAACACACAGTATGCACAAAGCCTCTAGATTTGCACTAAGACGATTCTACTAGCTCTCTCCACTACTTTCTTACATCGCCTAGATATCTATTTATACATTACAATAGAGTCTAAACATGGGTAAACCCATGGGCCGACATACCATACCCGTTACATAAACCCTAAACCCAAAATTGCGCTAAGAAGGGGCTGAGATCCCGTGATCTCCACTTCGCCTAGCGCTCCGCCTTTGACCAGCTTGTCGAAGTCCCAAAATTGGTCAAACGTGACCAAGGTTCTCCAAAGCTTAGTCAAGGGCCAACAATCACCAACTGGCTGCAGACCAAGGACGTTCCACTGAATCATAGACAATGTTGTTCCAAGTCTCAACAACAATGTCACCCCCGAGCCAGGTCTATGAATCCACAAGTATGGTTCCAAAGTGTCACTCAGCCTCCCAAACCAGTTAGCACTCAAGCTCTCACATGCTTCTCAGCACACACAACAATCCAAAGTACACCATCTCTCTTCTACCCAGCCTACACAACCCAAGAGAATAGACCCCCTTCTCTGCCACGCAGTCCCTCAAGCTTTCCACCTCCTTCCAGGGCTCTAGTGAATCTATTCAAGAATCTCCATGCTGGGACTCTTAAGATTTGTTGTTGTGGGAAAAACTTAACACATGCCAATGCATCTCAGACATGCATGCATTAATTCATGGTTGGAATACACCAGTAGTCATTATTGCCAACAAAACCATGGCTCCTCTCCACAATTCGTTTTTCTTTCCCAAGCCAAGATCAAAATGAATGAGGAATGAAGAGTGGGTGAAAGAGTGAATGGAGAGAGAGAACATAATGAAAGGTGTGAACAATGAACAATGAGTGAGTGAACCCCCAAACAGACCAAATATGGGTTTATATATTTCTTGGGATTAAAGAACTACATGACCTTCCCCAAAGAAGCTCATGTAACTGATATTCTCTATTAAAAAAATGGGTAAATAAAATATAAAATAAATACTTAGCCCCTCAAGCCCCCTCTCTTGTGGAATCATACCCCCCTATAACTCTTTTACGTGTTCGTCTAGCAGCCAGTGACGTATTTATTATTAATAATGATCAAAACATTACATTTTCTAGGCACACTGGCCTCTTTTAATTTTCCGGGCACTCTGGTCTTTCATAAATTCACAAAATACATTATTTAATATGGGGCTTAAAACTAGGGTATTACATTAAGTGATCACCCTCTGCTCAAATACTAGTCTTTCTTCTTAATTACATGTTTCAATCTTGTTTTGTTGTTAATGTTTTGAATTATGTCTAGGAAAACTGTAAAACATTCTCAATTTTTTGTTCCTGGAGGGAAACTCTATCTTTTGACTGGTCTTGGACTTAGGTTGGTTTCCTTTGTTGATAGCCCAAACATAGAGACACTATGAATGTAATTTATTTTTCTCTTAGAAAATAATACAAAGTTCTAACTTATAAAAAAAAAATAAAAACCTTTTGATACTTAAGTTGAAAAGCAAAAATATTTTATAAAGAAAGATACATGAGTTGTATAAATTAAAATAAGGATACATGAGATGTATAAATTAAAATAATAAAAAATTTGATATCTAAAAATAAAAAATATTTAAAAAAACAAATACAAATATAAATTAGAATAAAAAAAAATTAATTTTAGATTTTTTTAAATAATGTGAAGTTTATCTCTAAAATATTATTAACTTTTTTGAATTTTTAGTATTTATGAAGTTAAGAATAATTTATGTTAATATATTTTATAAACGAAAATTTTATTGTTTTAGAATTTTTCATTTTAAGTTTACTTAAATTTCCTTATCATTATTTTAAAATTAAATTAACTTTTAATATTTGTATTAAATATTAAAAGTATGATTCTATTAAAAAACACTTAAGGAATTTAGTGTGAGCATATCATTCAAATTATAAGATTAATTTACATCATCATGTTTGCAAGATTAGGAACTCACCCTATAGCCTGGAAATACTTCACAATGAAAAATCTTAAAGTATGTCATATTTTCTAAATATATGTACATAAGACAAAATCCACTAAACATATATGTAATCTCATCTTGGGAATGGATTCAATTGTCACCAAAATATTGTTCCAACACGGAAAAAAAAATCCATACATCTCAATCTAAAGTATGGATATGATAGGAAATATTGTAAAAGTATGGATATGAAATTTACATAAAGTTCAAAATCAATTTAGCGGATATTCAATCTAGCATGATAGGATAAAGTTATCTAAATTTTTAAATATATTTATAATTTTAATTTTTAAAGATAAAAAATATAATAATAATAATAATAATCTATTTTTAAGATTATGATTAAGCCATATTAAATTGGTATATGAGATTCTCTTGTTTGTGAGATAAGAAATCTCCTTCACCCAACAATTTAACTTATAAAATTTAAAAAGATATACATTTAAATATTTAAATTTAAGAGATCATTATGTTATATATTCATCTTATACATTATTTATTAATAGTTCAACATTCTTCATTAAAATTTAATCATTAAAATAAAAATGAAACTTCAACAAAAATAGTTAATATTCACGTTCTAATTTAACTTTTAACAATTCAAAATATTTATTAATTTTTTTTTTTAAGTAAAAAGGGAAGAACCTGTTATATTATCATTGCCAAATTACAGAGTCTGTATACGATGCCAGTTGTCTCGTCTAAACAGGAAACCGAAACAGTTGGGCATCCAATGCCATTTGTTTCCAAGCAATCAAAACTATCAGAGTGCAGTCCTGCCCGAAGGAAACCAGGACGCCTAGCCATTAAGTTTAATCTGTG
Source organism: Picea mariana (assembly GCA_032191745.1). NCBI lineage: Eukaryota > Viridiplantae > Streptophyta > Pinopsida > Pinales > Pinaceae > Picea > Picea mariana. The sequence continues at coordinate 147,561 of JASDQU010103827.1, forward strand.
TGCTAAAAATCTAGTTACAACATAACTAAGATCTAACTGGGCGAAAGCCTGGTTCAAAAAAAAAAAAAAGATTTCTAGCTAAGAACATCACTGAACCTCTTATCCGGTCGGCTCGTCCTCGTCCCCGTGCCTTCGTCATCCTGCTGGAAACGCGTAATCTTGCGCGCACGTAGGGCATTTCCGTTTCGGGAGAGTCCTGGAATGAGCAGCGAACAGCATGTCGAGTCGATGGTCGATTCGGGCGATGCGAAAGATTTGATCGTCCAACAGGCTCCGCATATCAAAGATTAGAGCTAGGTACCCCATATTGGTGAAAGGATGTTGGTCCTGCCAGTTGTCGTCAACAGAGGCTGAGGGAATTGGCCCCGTTGCTCCTTCACCTACATGTGCTTCGCTGTCATGATGTGTTGGTCGGTTGAAAAGATGGGTCGCCTCCTTCATAGGTGCACCAGGGGGTGAGTCGTTTCTTCCTTTTGCGTAGGACGGGGTCTCTTCTTCAACATAGTAGGTGGTGAATTCCTTTGCCGGGCGAGTTGCGTTGGAGCCAAGCGGTTTGCTCGTAGGCGAAATCTTGTCATTGGTGCCAAAATCAGTGGGAGGATGCCAATTGTCCGGGACTGTGAACAGAGGGAGCTTCAAATAGCTTTGCATGGCCTCGTCTAGGGTGGTCTCTTCCACGTACGCCATTGGAGGTGTTCGAGGTTTCCTGTGTCTTCGCAAGGACGCCATGGCCAACGCCTGCTCAAATTTCTTCTGCCTCTGCCAGCAAGATTCGGCTGTGTACCAAGTTGCACCCCTACGCGGCTTACCTCGTGCTCTGGGCATAATGAAGAACCTGGAGATGTCCAAGGTTCCTTGCAGGTGGATGGCTCTGCTCCAAAGCTCCAGTGGGTCTGCAAAATGCGGCTCCACGAAATTCAGCTCTGCAATTGACTCTGCAGTAAGCGAATGTCGCTTAATGTTGTCGAGGTGGGTGATAAGGAGGAGGACGATGGCGACCGCCATGGCCATTAAGGCTTGTTTCCGAGTGCGCTGGTGCACTGTACCGGTCACTTGCACGAAGGGGCTCATCTCCTGGATAATACTACACAGATTCATGCTCATTTAATTGTTGAGGGGATGGTTACCGATGTATGTATTAATGGTGCATCCCAGCGTTATCCCACGTGACTCAGCTCTGCGACATGACACCCCATCCAAGGAAAATATTTATTAATTATTAATATAAAAATAAAACTAAAATAAAAACATCACTAATAATAATTCGTACTAATCCTAACTTACCATCATAAAACAAAGCCGACATTCACAAATCTTTAGGCCATATGCTTTTTCATATATTTAAATATAAATTTAAATGCTAACAAATTTTCAAAGGAAGACTAACGATTTTTCAAAGGAAGACCAAGTAAATAATAAACATAGAAATCATATCAAACAAATTTATGATTATTCTTCCTTTGAATATTTTGAATGAATTTTTAAGTCACACGTGTTATTTAATCAACCTTGAAAAGTACGTACATGGAGGTCATGATCCTAAACTTTTGATTTATGATTCAAATTTTATTTATATCCGATTATTTTGTTTTATTTGCATTTTTTCATCCAACACTTGCACATTAAATTTCATTTTTTTTGACAGTAGTAATTACACCTATTACACCAAAGGTGTTTATAAGAGCGTTTTTTTTTTTCAAATTTTTTTTTCTTACATATATTTTACCTTTTTCTCATACATAAAACATATGTAATTAAGTATTTGACTTTTTTCTCTTACATAACAGTTATTTGACATTTTTCTCACACATATGAGATGAATTACACACATATGAGATTAATTAATTATTGTGTTCTTGGTATAGTGTCATTTATTCTTTTATTCTTCCTATATTTATAAGAAAAAATAATGTATTTAAAAGAAATTTTACTAAAATTTCATACCATTAAATTATATATATATATATATATATATATATATTTCTTATTTTTACTTAGATTATTCAGTCTATATCTATATTAGATTTCATTTTCAAAATATTGATCATACTACCAACCTTCCTAATCTCTTAACTCAGCAAAAGTATGGTGATCTTGGAAAGCTTCTTTTAATGCTTTTCGAGCCCAGAAACAAAATTATAAAGAATCACAAATAATCACTTACCTTCTTAAAGTCCGATAAACCAATTAGGTCTTAGTGGACGTTAATCATCATCATCATCATCATTTAAAAGATAAATAAACATCATACAAATTATATATATATATATATATATATATATATATATATATAACTTAACAAATATGTTTACATTAAATATATTTAAGATATAAATATAAATATAAATTTATATCATACAAATTTTAGGGTTTTATTACAAAATCAACTCTTCACGGAAAAAAAAACATAAACAACATTTTTCATTCTTTTAGGATTGTGCAACCAAATCAACAATTAAATGAACAAACTAAAACATTATTTTTCATAGCAAAGGTTTTAAACATATGAACCATAACTGATCCATTTTTCTATGAAAAAGTTGTAACCACACATTTAAAAGAAAGAAAGATTATTGTGTTGCATGTCCACATATAATAATCTCTAGGAAAAAGGGTCGACCTTGGTCCATAATTAATGTTTAGACATGACAAAATGGAATTGTTCCAAATGATATCCCTATGTCCATAATAAATGTTTAGACATGACAAAATGGAATTGTTCCAAATGATATCCCTAGAAACATGGGATTCATATTATAAGTTATATTTCTACACAACTTGCTTGTTTAAACCAATTTGACATCAAAATCTCATTCTTGAATCTAATTGCTTTGTAACTATATATTATATATTGATAAATAAATATTATATTAAGTTAAAAAATAATAAAAATGTTTATATCTATTAAAATTTCATAAAATGTAACAAACAAAACATGGATCTAAAGTTTAATGATATAGTGTTTTGTATTTGAATATGGTGAAAATGAAAATATTAAGGTTTTTGAATATATTTTTTTGTATTTGAATATGGTGAAAATGAAAATATTAAGGTTTTTGTAAGTGAAGAAGTCTTGAGAAGTAATTAAGTTTTAATAAAAAAAAACCATATTCATTTTATTGAAGGTATAGCAAGTTAAGAAAAAAAACCATATTCATCTTGAATGTTCTTCGTATCATAAATTTTACAAATTTGCTTGTTCCAAAGTGTTTTAGGTTATTTCAGTGATTTGTTTTACCATATATGTTATGAGCATTGTTACTAATTTTGACAATACACACTTTATTATTTAAGCTTCTAATGTCAAAACAATAGCTTTGATTAACTAAATAAGGATTTATAAAAACTTTGTATTATTTCAATTTCCTAGTTTAAGTGATGATTTCATTGTCATTCCATGAAATTCACAATATTGTAATATTAAATATTGTCAATATTACTGAGTTTGTTTCCTTTTTTTATGTTCCAACGGTTAAGCAATCTATAAATTACCATGGATACTCCACTAGAATAGTTTATCATAATGGATCTTGAAATATTATGAAAACTCTTATTATATTGTGTTTTACTTAGATTCTAGATTTAATATTGATAGCTTAATGCATGAAATACTAAAAAAAAATTAAAACTAAAATAAGAGATAATAAAAAAACACACCATCCACTTAGTGAGCATAAGATGTTCCCTAGGAAAACCCAATAAATGAAAAACTTAGTTAGAAGGTGTTGCCTATGCTCTACTATTTTCTTCTCATTTATGAATTCAAATACACAGAAAATGGACACTCACTATGGAGTTGTCATGGGCACTGTGGCTAGTATGGATGCAACAAGATATTCTACTTTCTATGCTTTACTTCAATAACCCACTTTCAATGATCTTATTTGGTATGAAACAACACTCGATAAAATAATAATGGAATCCATTCCTTTCATAGTGGCCTAGTAGTTAACATAGCATGATATCACTCTAGGGGTAAGGGTTAGTTTTTTGCATGCCTCAACCCCCAACTAATGTAATGGTTTTGGACCCTATAGAATCTTCTTGAAAGTACACACATGGGTAGCTCCACATGTGTGAGTAATGGAACCTAGAGTGGCATCTACTCTATAACATGCTGGTCAACAAGATAGGTCAATATGCAAGAGGCATAATTTATGCATATGAACTCCAATTGAGGTGATATTTGCATCATTAGAAATATCTCAAGGTGCAAAACAATGTCATGAGGCTGGGAGCTAAGGTCAGAAAATTTGACCCAAAAAATGACCATTTAAGGTCTCAAATGGGCTCTGAAAGGTTTGGGACCCCAAATCACCAAAATGGGACCTGCCCATAAAATGGTCCCTACAAGCCAATAGCTCCAAAATTTCCACCTAGAAAGTACCAAAACACATGAGAAATTATACAATGATCTACTCTAGATCATTAAGCCAAGTCTCAAAATCTCTAGCCCAACCTATTTTAATCTCATGGTTGTCATTGATTATACTAGAAGCAATAACATGGAGCATTATTTTACTCAACTTAATATGGTTATGTTTGTAATATAAATATACAATAATGTATTTATACTCCATGGAAGTATATCACTCCAATAAAGAAAATAAAAGTAAGGAACAATGCATTTAATCTTAAAATTATAGTTTATGAAGCAATTTTGGATGTGCTTATTTGAAGTGTTATGAAGGATATTGTAGGATCAAACTTCACAACCGTAAAGAATAACTAAAGAACTCAAAATAATTTTTTTCTTATCCCAATCCCAAAACTTGAGATTTTTATATCTATTTTCAAGATCTTAATAAGATTTCCAACCACCAATTATGATTTTCTTATCGCATCTAGTTCAATTGACAATTGAAATTAATTCCTAAGTACTTGTAATATTATACCTCTTCAATGATCTTATCATCATACAAAATTGAAGGATTACTTTTTCTTATATTTAACTATTATAATCTTGGTTTTATTGATATTAATGATAAGTTCAAATTTTTTAAGAATTGCTATAGGATTTTGAGTTCTCTATAAAAAAAAAAACTTCAATTGTTTTAGCAAGAAGAACAATATCGTAAATGTATTAAAAAAATAGGTTTAGTCATGTTCGTACCAATATATCCCTCCTTTTCCAAACATTGTGCAAATTTATCAATATAAATGCTAGAACAAGTAAGTAAAAACAAAAGCCTTTCCTTAACACCAACATTGCAATTAATGTTAATTAAAAACTCATTATTACACTTCAACTTAACAACAAACTTTGTAAAACCTAATTATAATATTGTATAGCTTATAAAAGATACCAATGTCTTTTTATTCTTTTCCATAACTTAAATCTAAACATAGTGATGAAGGTTTTTTAAATCAACAAAATAACATATAAAATATTCTTTCTCTTTGTTCCTAACCAAAAAAAATAAAATTTTAAAATAAAAAAATATTATCCTAACAATAACTTTAAAAATAAAAATAAAAAATATTTCAAAAAAAACTTTAAAAAAAAAAAAAAATATTATCTTAACAATAATTTTAAAAATAAAAAAAATTATTAATTTTAATATGTTTATTTATTTATTCTTTTTCCATGGAAAAAAGAATAATTCTATTCATTCGAAGAGAACCAAATAACATTTTGTAGGTGCCTTAAGAACGACCCAAACTTGGGTAGAAAGTTCCTAAAAAGACACAAAGTCAGCTGGTAAGCCACAAATAAAATATAAATAAAAAAACTGGGAAGAAACCATGAATAGGTTGGAAAATCCGGGTCAAGAAGTCCTGCCACATAAATAACCCCAAAAAAGCAATCCCAACAAAACCCTAGTGGTCAGATGGACCAGGTCATAGTGGTATGAAACCCTCAAAACAACAGAACCAGATAGCAACAACATCGATGGAAACCTCAACCAAAAAGAGAATACCAGGAGCGACATGCCCTCTCAAAGGACCTCAAAGTGCCACTACTCACCGCATGCCAAAGGATATGACCTCAAAGCTCTAGCACAACCCCTGCCAGAAATGAGAAAAAAACCATCAACAACGACCAATAAGAGCTAGATCTGAGCATACATCAAACCTTGAACAAACCAAAGAAACTAGAGAGAGGAACCACAAACCAGGAGTGGAAAAAAGAAAGAGATCTAAGCACCAAGACAACCCCATATCTGCGCACTCACTAAGAATGATTCACCACAAGAATTGGATGGAACCAAAGAAAGACTGGAAAACGAAGGATGTGGGCACCTCCGCCTAAAAGAAAACCTGATCCAGGAAAGTAAAGCATGATATGGGCATTACGAGCCACACCCACCATCATAGAACCCATCTCGTCCAAAGAAGAGAGCTTGATCCATAGAAAATAGATCAAGAATTCCCCACAAGGGAAATAGACCCGGAGAAGGACACCACAACTACAAGGGGAAAATGTCGAGTAGAAGGAGGCTTCGATAGTGAAGGTGGATGTAAGACTATCTCCAAGAGCAGAGATAGATCAAACATCGCATGTGGGCTTTAAAAGATGAACTGTGACCAAACATCATGTGTGAGCTTCAGAAGAAGAAATAATTCCTCGAGTGGGGAGAGTTGAAATGTATAGTGTTCCTTACTTGTCTAACGATGATTTCAGAGTCTGTGAAAACCTTCAATTCTTCAACGTTTAAGTCTATGTCTTTATTTATCCCTTGTAATAGAGATTCATACTCAACGATGTTGTTTGTGCATTCAAATTCTAGTCTACAAGACATGATATTTTGTTTACCTTTTGGAACAATGAGGATGCACCCTGCCCCTGACCCTTCTTGCGATTTAGATCCATTGAAGTATAAGGTCCAAATTTGTGAGAAAAAACCATCAACTTCCTTTTTCTACCACTTTCCTCCCTTCCTCCTATCTGTTCCATGGTTTCTAACACCGTTTCCTGAAAAAAGAGGGTTTCCTCTGTCGTCGTTGGAAAATTTTCTTGAAAACTCATTTCGAAGTTTTGCGTAAGAGGAACATCATATGAGAGGGGGGATAAATTCCTGAATGAGAGTCACAAGAATAATTTCCTAGCATGGGGAAATCTGTCGATGAGGGTTCGTTAAGGGTTTCTAGGTCGATGACAATATGTTTTAGATATCTTTCCCTATCGATCCTGATCATATTCGTGTGTCCCTTTAATGGCAGCCAAAGGTGAGCCCAGTCTATACTAAAGTATCCGTTTAACTTCTCATACCAATCTCGACTTAGTATCAATCCATAAGCTTCTGGGATATCTACTACAATGATGTCAATTACTTGAACAAATTTAGGGTGTGCCGCCATTCTAATCATTACATATTTGAGCTCTCCCATAACCTTCACATGGGTTATGTCTAGTTGTATCACATGTTTATCACATTTGTGAGGGACTACATTTAATTTCTTACATATAGGAAATGGAATAACATTAGAGGATGCTCCTGAGTCAACCAAACAGTTATGGGGGGTTTTGTTGAAGACTTCAAATGTCAAAAGGAATGGTGGGACAAAAGGTTTTCCCTTCTTTTCTTTAGAGAAGGAATTCACAGTTGGTTTAATTCTTAGATCTGACAGGGATGGATTTTCTCCTTGGTCAGTGCTTTTTGTAGGATTTTCTACTGACTTAAATGCTTGTAATAGAAAGTCCTTTTGTTGAGGGATTCTACACATGTCCATGACCAATATATTTTCCTTCAACTTTTTCAAATCTTCTACTATGTTGTAGTCTAGCTTGGGCGAATCTCGTGTATGGATGTTTATAGGATTTCTTTGGGGGACAAAAGGTGTTTTCGGGTGATCGGGAGTTGGTTTTCCTCTCAAAGTTTGGGTCGTAGTAAGGTCGTTTGAGACAGTCTGACCCCTACTTCGCGTTTGCACAACCAAGACCTCTGCAGGTGGTTCTTGAACCTCAAATAGGTCATCGAATGGCATTGGTAGGTGAGGGTCCCATATCAGCATGGTTGTTTCTTTTGGTGGATCAACTTCTTCCAGGTCAACAATATTCATAATTGAGTCGCTTGATTGTTCGATTAGGGAAACCTCATCTAGAAACCAGTTGGCCATCAAATTCATGGCATGCACCCATTGTGGGAAGTCTCTTTTAGAGTGTTTCTCTTGGTGATAGGTACAGAAAGAGTCAGATGCTACATTTCCTAGGTCAATGTTTAAGTTGGCTAGGGGAGGTTCAATTGCTTTGAACGGTGGATTTCTTTAAAAAAAAGGTTTATAGGGACTCTGGCCTTGGTTTCATTCCCTTGCACTTCTTTTCATGTCTATGATTTTGTTTGAAAACTTCTTAACCATGCGTTGTAGGTCTTCTATGTCTCCACTTCCATTTTCAAGATCTTGTTCTGTTTGTTTCCTTGGAGGTCAGGTCAACATGAGTCCTCTCCTGGGAGGAGGTTGAACTTCCTTCTTAACTAATGAGACCTAGACTTCTATACATCCCTTCATTTGGAACTCTATTGTTTTGGCTTCTTCAAAATTCTCAGCTAAGGTTGTTTTGGCAGCCCTCTTCACAAACATGGAAATAGAATTTGGGAGAGCATTAGCATATACTTCGATTTGCAACTCCTTAGTGGGTTTAGCTTCGGGTTGAAATTTTTTTAGGATAGTGGTGAACCGTTGATTAAAGTCTTTAACCTTCTCCTTTGAAATCATGGTGGCAGTGAACAACTTGGCCATCAAAGCTCTTGTAGTGGTTTCTTCTACAATTTTATCTAGAAAATCCTTTTGAAACTTTATCCAGCTAGTTATGGACCCTACAGGTAAGTTAAAATACCATGTGGAGGCCAAATTCTCAAAAGTATAGGGGGAAATCTTGCATACTACATCTTCATGTTGGACATTCATCAKTCTAATAGATAGTATGAATTTTTTGATATGGTCTTTAGGCAATCCTAAGGTTTCATGGTCAAATTTAGGGAGTAACTTTTCTGGATGTCGGGGAAGGTTATGTACTTATTCGGGGATGGCCAGAGAATCTCTRGCCAACCAAGGTTAATTATTCTGAGGTGGGCTTCCCCTTTCTTCATTTTTATCATTGTTATATTMCATGTCGTCTGATCCCAAAACTGAGCGTTCTGAGTTAAAACCTTCCTCATTGGAAAAGTCGTCGGGCTCGGAGCAATTACCGGTTGGTGTTTCGAGGATTAGATTAAGAGGATGTTCAATTTCAGTGAGGGAGAAATCTATCAGGTATTCTACTATGTGAATGAAAACCTAGTCGGGAGTGTCAACCACTAATTTGATTACTTATTTTCTACAATGAAGTAACAGAGAAAAGGGCAGTGCTCTGATTTATCGGGCATACGCTCTTATGATTCTTCTAAACTGGCTCAAATCTTCATGAGGAAGAGCATAAGGTATTTAAAGGAATAGATGTTATTCCTCTTGCTGGGGTGAGTTACTCATTTCAGGAGTACTCAATGTGTGTGCATTTTCTTGAGAATGAATAGCCATGCATGTGGGCTATTTTGAATCTACAAGCTGTGTGACATATTATATAAACAATATTGTTAGCCATTCATTCTTCAATCCATCCTTCTAGCGCCAATTCTATTGAGGGGTACTAAATCCCTTTAAATCAATAGTAAGAACCAAACCCTCCATCGAGGCCCAATTAGACTTTGCAACGTTTAATGGTGGAATGGTTCTCCAGATCTTGTGATCTGACCAATTAATTGATGGGCTTTACATAGTGATTGACATGATGTATTCTTGTGAAAGCTCCTCCTTCAGTTTGAACATTCTCTTTTTGTATTTTCTCTTATAGGTGGGACCGATACAAGATAAATGTTGGTATAAATCAACTGGGTAACAAAGGGGAAATTCTTAACTACTGAAGAAGGTTGAGCTTGGGATAACCCTCGTGCTCAAGCATGCAGACAATGATTCTTAAACCTATTACAAGACTAGTACTAATATGTTAACCTGCTGGTGTTCCAATCATTGACTGAGATACAATTATCAGAAGAAAACATACATGTAATAAAAAATGGCAAGAAAAATAGTTTCCTTGATCTAATCATTGATCACACGTTAACACAACGATTTACTTTTCATCATTAGAGACAAGAACTATAAAAATATTGAATTAGATAACTTATCAACATATTCAAAGGATCTTACTCAATACAACATCCATTCATGAGGTGAAATCATAAATAATTATTCTTTAGATCCAATCACACATGCTTTTGATGAAAAACGAACATAAACTTGTCTCTGGTCCTAAAGAGGACTTCTCAATTAAGGTAGCTCTGAAATAGTTCTTTACAATTCCAAAAACGAGGGTCTTTGCAAAAACCATTGACCTCTTCTAACAGGTCAATCCTCTTATTTATAACATATTATTAACTAAAAATAACTATCAAAAGTGCAAGCTATGTAAAACAAAAAATTGTCACATGGTGCTTTCATCTCTCAGTGTTCTAAGAGTCATCAAATGGGTTCACTTGAGTGGATGACTCTTCTCATACTTTGACCATTTGACAAAGAGTTCCTCGCACATGTTGGCATACAAGAATCTGTGTTGGTCCATCGAGGCTGAGAGGATCTCCTTTATCTCCACTAGTCATGCCCAATACTTGATTACTTTAGCACTTAACTTTTGCAACACTGTCCGAGCCTTGATCGGGTGTTCCATGAACTGTTGTACTTGACTTGGCACCATGTTCGCCACCTCTGTTATCTCCACAGCCCACGATGAGTCTTGTTCGACATGTAGTTTGGCTATGTCATGCAAGTCGAAAAAGTTATCGGGTGTGCTAAATTCTGGAAGGCCGATGTCTCTCATCGCCCGATTGATCTTGGTCCAACTCCTTTCGCACTCGACCCATTTCTCTTGGATTTCCTGATGAGGTTATTGAGCCATTTTCACCCAGTATTCAGCCAAATTCTTTATGCAGTCGATGTTGCTATCCCTTAGTACCCAAATGTCGTGCTCTTCGACGTCTCGACCCTGTTGAACCGCGTTGATGTAATCGATCCTTTCCACTGGTTGGTGTGTTTTCTCATACCATATTTCCATATCCTTGCACGTCGCCAGTGCCATGAGGGTGTCTTCTTGGAAATTGGCTATCCCTGTAGTGAAAAGGTGCCGCTCATTCGTGAATTTACCGTAGGCATCCTGGAATTTACTTCTAAAGAACATCATGGCCTGTGTGGAGTGTTGATAATATTTATCCAAATGGCATAGATGCTCCAACTCCTTCAGCGCAACGACCAAATCCTCTTCATCCTTCCTCACTCTATCTAGGGTGGCATCTGTGATTTCCATCCCTACACCAATAAGCTCGGACGTCTTGGCATGCTCCTTGCTAATCAATTTTTCCTCTGTGGTGATGAGAATGGAGCTTTCCAGAGTAAGCCTCCTCTTCTTGGTGGTTCTCTTCATGATGGATTTCCTCTTTCGGTCATAGGTGATGTCTTGTATATCAGCGACCTCATCCACGGGCTCGGGGATTTGCTACTCTCCCTAGGTAAGTGTGTTTCCCAGGCTCCCGATGGTGTATATTTGTTCAAGACTATGTTTTTTAACCTCTTCTGTGTGTTTTGAAAGTTTGGCCTCTACTTGTTTCTCATCGGGAGGTAAAGTACCAACCAAAATGGATGCATCAGGGGCAGGCTCGATACTTACTTGATAATCGATTGTTGAGATGTCGATTTCCTGATGTGGAATTTCTTCTTCTTGTTCGCTCGACCCTAGCTCATCCTTCGGGTTGTCCACTTGGGTCCCCGGTGCATCGAGTAGCTTAGTGTCTAAGACACTTTTGATCTCGTGGTCACTCTATGGAAGGATTGAATTTGAGCATTGGGAGCTGGGGAAGATGCCTTCTCGGGTTCCTTTTCCTCTGTGATCTGTACCAAAGTCACCAAGGAAACCTCCAAACTCTCCTCATAATCATAGATTGTTATTAAGTCATGTAGGGGGTTTGGGGCACTTGCTCTCCCTGGTGTCTTTGTTGTCTTGGGTTGAGCCGAAAAGCCCCCCGGTGATCCGACCTGTGGCATTGAAACTTCAGGGTTATCTAACCTTGTCGTTTCTCCAATTTGTATTGGCTCTGGATCGCTTGGTCCTTCCTGTTGGAGAAATTTCTATTTTCGACACACTAGTTCAGTGGGAGTTAACTGACTAGTTCTATTTTAGACTTTCTATTTTTACCATCACTATTATGCATGCATGCATTCCTAAGGAAAGCTAACTACTTGATTTTTTTTCTTAATTATGGAATGTTTTTCCCTATATATGAGTGTATTCCACTCATTCATTGTATCATATTGATCATGATCTATGTATGAATCATCAGCTCATTGGAGTAGTGTGAATATATTTTCTTATTCTTCCATATTGAATCTCTTTTCCTTTCTTGATAAGCTTTGTTTGTACTTGCTTTAGCTAGATCTCCTGTGCAGGTTTCCATGAAACACTGACATGGTATCAGAGCTATGCTGCTTGGAGCAAGCCATACGAGCCAAAGAATAAGGAAAATTGGGGTTTCAGCGAGCTAAATCCGTGGTCGTACCTTTCAACAATTATTCCTCCCAAAATATTATGATTTTGAGGAAACGACCCATGTGAAAAGTAAATCGACCCATTTTGGAAGTGGATTTTCAACTGTTTGGCGAGATTCTTCACTGTTTACTCAGAAAGTAAGCCACAAGATAGCCTCCTGAAACTGATACGAATCTGTGGTCGTGCCTTTCTACAGTGATTTCTCCAAAAAATGTTAATTTTTTGGGGAAACGACCTTTAGGAAAGTAAATTGGCCCATTTTGGAAGTGGGTTTTCAACTGTTTGGCGAGATTCCTCACTGTTTTCTCAGAAAGTAAGTCACAAGATCATCTCTTGAAACTGATACGAATTTTCACTTGAAGTGCCATTTCTGTCGTGATTTCTTAATTTTTCACTTGCAGATTGATAGTAATTTTTTAGGGGTTCTTAGAAAGAGTGGGAGAGATGTATATGACAACTATTATACAATCAAACTTGGTGGTAATCCTCACACCATACAATTATTTTGATTGGAAGCCCAAGGAGACATTCCAACTCAAAAGAAAAGGACTATATAATTTGACAATGGTGACAGAAATATAACCTACATCAGTGATTGAGAAGATGAGATGGGTGAACCGTAAGGATGAGGCCACGGGACTACTTCTTGAGCTAATCTCCACCGATTTGTGGTTTCATGTTGTCGCATGCAAGACTCCAAACGAGATCTGGACCACCTTGGAAGGAATCTTTGGAAAGCAGGATGAGATGCGAGGTCATATGCTTGAGGTAGAGTTGAATACCTTAGACCCTAAAAGTTTTGATAATATACAATATTTTTTTACTAAATTTAAATCTTTGTTATTGAGCTTGGGTGAATGTGGTATTGATAAGTCTACACAAGAGAAACAACTTATTCTAACAATCTTGGCCAAGCTAGGACCAAAATACATTGTATATGTCTCCAATTTCCATTATGGCAGATGTCTTTTTGGAACAAATTGGAAAATGCCTACGTTGGCTCAGTTCATTGAGTCTCTTACACAAGAGAAAACTAAACTCATACAGATGGGCTTCATGAAATATATCAAAGCACATGCACTCACCATGCATGATGGGAGATGGTCATACAATCAGAAATCAAATCAGAAACAAAAGGAGTTATTTCATCCAGAGTCGAAGAAGGAGGGATATTCCAAACCCTTCAAGGATTCATCAGGTTCCAAATATTCTTCAAATTCCAAAAGGAAGAAGAAGAAGGGAAAGCAATGCACATATTGAAATAAACCAAATCATGAAGAATCCACATGCATGGAGAAGTAGATCAATCTTATGACACAGGTACTTCAGAGGAATAACCTTGGAGACTTCATTCCTGAAGGAGCCAAGAAAAAAAAGGAAGAAGACAATGCGGCTAAGAAAGGTAATCATCATGCTCTGGTTGCAATTATTTCCTCATTTGATTCATGGATTATAGATTCTAGTGCATCCCATCATATGGCAGCAAAAGAGGAAGTTTTCTCTTCCTTAAGTCCATGCTCAAGACCCCCTATTCTCATGGGGGATGATACTCCAGTAGCAGTAGCAGGAGAAGGGAGAGTGGAACTCCACAATGATAGTTTTGAGAATGTTTTACATGTTCCAAAGCTTTCTATGAATCTACTCTCAGTTTATCAAATCACTCAGAAAGGTAAAAAGGTTGAATTTACATCAAATTATGTTTCAATAATTGACATGCATGACAATTCCATCATTGCAATTGGTGAGGTGGATCACAAGTCAAGGTTGTATAAATTCACTAAGTTTTCTGACGATGACTCCTCTATTCTACTTACACATAAGGAGAGTACTTTGCATGCACCTCCAGTGCAACATGCATATACTCTTGTTCTTCCATCAGTTTCAGACATCAGAGATGATTTCATATGCTCATATTCTGTACATGGAAATAAGCAGGTAGTACAGCCAGATAAGAAGCCAGTTTCGAAGCTTCAGTAGATGCCCAAGAAGGCATAGATGACACTTCAGGAAGAAGGAAACCTTGCAGGAAATCCATTGGATTCAAGGATGACTCGATCTCAGCATGAGGAGCCTTCTCATGTACTTTCAGCCTCAAAACCTACGATGCCCATGCATTGTTATATGGTTCAATCTACTGATCCATAGAACCACAATAGCGTTGTGGGAAATCCATTATGGAAAGAAACCATGTAGAAGGAGTATGACTCACTCCTACAGAAACAGACTTGGAATCGGGTTCCACGTCCATTAGAAAGGAATATTTCCAGGTGCAGATGGGTCAATCGGATCAAGAGGTACAAGGCCCGATAGGTTTCCAAAGGGCTTTATAGATCCATAAATATTTCTACATCTTCACGAATACTTTCAGTGATTCGAAGTTTCAAACTTTGTTGGATCGTCTTGCAGTGAAGAACATAGTTGCCTAGCAGCTTCCATTTTCTTCTTTTGATACATTATCTTTTGAGGGGGGGTTTTGTTCCTACATGGTTTTCCCTCTTTCCTCACTTTTATTCAGTGTTCATTAGTTGCATTGTACATGAGTACCTAAAATGGCCTAGTAGCTGGGACTCATTTTTTACTCCATAGTGATGTTCAGGGGGGTGTTGGAGAGATTTCTATTTTCGACACACTAGTTTAGTGGGAGTTAACTGACTAGTTCTATTTTAGACTTTCTATTTTTACCATCACTATTATGCATGCATGCATTCCTAAGGAAAGCTAATTGCTTGATTGATTTTCTTAATTATGGAATGTTTTTCCCTATATATGAGTGTATTCCAAANTTCTATTTTCGACACACTAGTTTAGTGGGAGTTAACTGACTAGTTCTATTTTAGACTTTCTATTTTTACCATCACTATTATGCATGCATGCATTCCTAAGGAAAGCTAATTGCTTGATTGATTTTCTTAATTATGGAATGTTTTTCCCTATATATGAGTGTATTCCACAAATTCATTGTATCATATTGATCATGATCTATGTATGAATCATCAGCTCATTGGAGTAGTGTGAATATATTTTCTCATTCTTCCATATTGAATCTCTCTTCCTTTCTTGATAAGCTTTGTTTGTACTTGCTTTTGCTAGATCTCCTGTGCAAGTTTCCATGAAACAATGAAACTTCCTAACTTTTGATTGGGTTGTTAGCAGGAACCCTTGTCATCTATACAAGGTCCGGGTCATTCTACAACTAGTCAATTACTCTTTGTGCTTATTCCATTAGGAGAAATCCCCTTGTCTGTGCCTTCGATGTCAAAGACAATCCCCTGGTCTACACCTTTGTTGCCTCTGTCGCTCTTATGTCTTCCCTGTCTCTAAGGGCCTCTTGAGCTGACTGATTTATCATTGTCACATTTTCATCCATGCTCATGGCCTTGAACCTGGTCATTTTCGGGTTGACCATCCTTTGCACCACCTCATCCCAGTCCTGGGCATTCTCTATGAAGACTTCGTCTTTGAACTTATAGTGAGCATACGACCAACATGATGACACATGTGAAGCATGTTACAGGACCAGGCCCTTTATCACACTTGGGGAATCAATTTTTTGGGAATATGAATTTGAGATGTCTCAGCCCTTCTTGTTTTGCTTGAGCAGTATCCTTTACCAATTAGAACCCTACATAAAAACCATAGGGTATGAAAGCTCATTTCTTGTCTTTGACCAGGGTGGCATTGTAAGCTTACAAGATGGTCTGATAACATATTTCTCTTACGACGAGTCGGTCTGGGACATGAGTTGGTAAGATGTGGTGCTCTGGTGGCCTCGAACACCCTGATGTAGGTGTTGCGCTTGTCCAAATACCAATGGCCTACCTTGGATATCATTTTCTTTTTTGTCGCTGATAGCCTTGGAAATTCCTTCTTAAAAAGAATAAAATAAATTTGGGTGATGAATTCATCATAGATGAGGGAGTAAAATTTTTTATACATGTTTTCCCATAGCACGTTGAAGTAGACGTGAACAGGGAGCTCTGCAACATGCCAACTCAGATTCATGTTGGCAAAGACATTCCTAGCGCACATGACATCGAGCAGGTATGAAGCCATGTAAAAAGTTGGTGCTTCCTCTTACTTCGGTGTCTGAGCCTACTGCACACAGGTGCTTAGTTGCTTGGAGATCATTGCTCCCTAATTGAAGCTGCACCCGACGATCGCAACTGTCTATTCCAAAGGCATCCATGTTTCTGAAAACCTGGTGTTAGCAATAGAAGTCACTCTTGGATTGCAGCAGGAGTAAGCCTGATACCCATCAATTTATATGTCATAGGTTGGTTTAAATGGTGGTGGTCAGTGGACAAAACTTAGCACTAGAATGATGTTAAAACACAATAACGGATCAGAAATGCATAGGGAAGTGAGGGCCATATTAACTTCAGTCAGTGAGTTGAGTTTTAAGGTGAGCAGAGGGAAGACTTGGTGGGAAAACAAGAACAACACTACTATGGGCATTCGGCCTTCTAGCAGCTTGAAGAAGATAAACTCAGGCTTGATGATGCTTTCGAACCCAGGTTTCAGACATTGAAATGTATTTTCAAAGGACACAGTTCCAACAACGCGATGATCAAACCTTCATCACCGTACAGTTTCAACAGCTCGACTAGATCCTCCAATTYCGAGCTATTCAGTGCGAGAAGGAAAAATGAACCATAAGAAACTGAGTAAAACTGGTGAAAACATTGTAGTGATCAAACCTACATCATCCTACAACATCACAACCCTCGATTGGATCCTCCAATTTCGAGTGTCTTAACACAGTGTTTATAGAGAGATAGAAAGAAGTTGTCTTCTATTAACTGAAAGTCTCAAATGGATTACATAACCAACCACAACTTTGGTGTTAAAACATATTACAAAAATGGGAGCTCTGCTCAACCAAAGACCACTTCAAAGTATGAAAACTAAGTATATATACTCAGAGCAATTTTCCACCTTGGCAGCAGGAGGCTAGTTGAGCCATTAAATTCCAAACTAGCGTGTACACGCTCTTCTGATCAGTCGAGGACATCGAATCGGCATGGCTCTCAGGAAATCTCTCGGCAGAGTGAACCTGGGTAGACCGCCTGCCAAAACCTCCATGCCTTACATTTAAGGAGTGAGGCGAGGTTTCAACCACCTCCTCCCACTTTCATTTACTTCTGGCAAGGATCAGGCTCAAGGCTGAGTTGAATTGGCACCTAGAGAAGTGGCGACCCCTCTTGCAGCTAAACCAGATGCTTTGGCCCTTTGCGCAGCTCTTTCTATCACCCCAAGCAACCATGGGCCATGACCCTGCACCTATCTTCAAAAGCGCTTTTGGCATTTCCCGTTTCGGCGATTCCAACTGCAATGGAGGAGTGACCCTGGCCTTCAAAATCCTGATAGATGAAACCATGATGGTGATTAATCACATGCCACATGTCCCTTGGATGGACGGTTCAGATTACCTCGGCACTTTCACTTGGACTCTCCTGAAGGGCCCCCGTCTCCCTTCTTTAGGCCCTACCTTTCCACAAAACCCTGGGCTATGACCATGATCCCAACACCAAGGCACTTTCATATTTCGCGTATCAGGGATTGGAGAGAGTCGACCAACGACCCTTTGTATCTCGAAGTCCCGGTAGTTGAAATGTGACGGGGCTCAATCTATGATAGATCCTCCCTTTAGCTCCACCATATGTCCTTTGGCTATGTCTCGGGGCTAAACCTTTCACATTTCTAGGTTTCCTAATGTAATGGATTAGAGACCCCTTGTCTTTTGAAGTCCTGGTAGCCGAAACGTGACCGAACCTAATCAAGCGCCATGTGTCCCTACTGGATCGAACGGATAAGATTTGCTTGTGGAATATGGGCTTTTTTTCTCTGGCCTATGTTCTGCGTTAAACCCCCGAGAAACTTTCATGGTCCTGAAAACCCGATGACCGTCGATCTGCTCTATAGATGGATCCTCGCCGCTGAAAACTTAAAGTTGCCCGCCTGCTTGTATTTTGAGCTCGAAATGAGATTTTTTTGTGCTGCGCTTGGTGCTCATGGTTGCGACCTTGGAATAAAACTCATTTGATGGGTATTTAAACCCCATTTCTTCGCATTTTATACCAAGGGCTCGAAATTGGAGAGAAATACCCCCCTTACAAGAATTAGTGATAACACATGGAGCAATATTTCTCTCCGTACAACCGACAAATGAGAGCCATCAAATAGACGTATGGCTCCCTTAAGTTAATTGTCCCATACCAGCCAGTGCTCCGCTTGGTAAACTTATTTTCCTCCCTCCACCATGACGCCATCACCTGGATGGTGTCATGGCGTTCGTAGAACTTCACCACAAAGTCTATGTTTAGTCGCTCCTCTAGGTCTCTGAGTTTGTAATACTTTTGAACTTCTACCAGGAGGAAAAATCCGACACACCCACCATTTTCATCGTTGATTAAAAATTTATGTGTGTCTATGTGGTCGATGAGCCACTTTAGGACCTCTATGCAGGCGAAAATGGGGGTTCTTCTTGCCACCATATGTAGATACGACCATCATATGTTCAGGAACACTTGGTCGTCGAGCGCCCTTACGTCTTGAGCATTGTGTGGGACATATTCTAGGTATTATTCTCAGTTGATACTACTAAAGAGATCCCCCCACTATGGGAGCACCACCTTGGATCCGATGTTTGCCTATGTATCTCCAAAGGCCGAAGGTTGGATGAAAACCTTCATCTTTGTTGTCTTGACGACAGGCTCTAGTTTAGGGACATACTCCAATTTTCTCGCGGTTCCTGGAGAAGAAACTTCGCCTGTCTTTGGTTCTCTCTGTGAGCGTCTAGTGGTTGGCTTTCTCGGCGGCATTTTTCCTGCAACTTAAGCAAAATTTCAAAGACTGTGTAAAAAACTGGAAAACACACATAAATTATAGCCAACGAATTTACAGACTCGGATACATACCTCCGAATCTTGTTAAAACCCAGTTATTTTGATAATCACGGGGTTGATATAGCCTTCATGTTGATCGTCTTTCTCCTTCGGACGCTCTAGAGTTATGTTACACGCAGAATGAATTCATTCACAATGGTTCAATAGATTTTAAACAAGAAATATCTTACTACGTCGCATCAACCATTCAATTCGGGTTATGAGTGAATTTTCAATAAATCTGTCACTGAATCTCTAGAACTTAAATTCATCATGGGTTGACGGTGGAGGTGCGGGTGGTGATGTGGTCTATCGGTTATTTTAAAAGGTTGTTTTGATTGGTGCACGAGGTAGCAACTAATGCAGGATTAGGTATTAATTAGCTCCTTAAATTATCAAAATCCGATCATATCTAATGCTAAAACATCCCGTCGTGTCACTCTTTCAGTGGATGGATCGGGGATTGGGGGTTACACTATGAATGTTTTCTCTGATATCCTCCTGCAAAAATATATGACGTTGATCGATCTTACCGTACAATGTTAACGCGGAAAAGCTAACTCGGAGGTGTGATTTAGACCTAGGGAACCAAGAATGACTCAGGATAGAGCTAGACTGTACGACCCTTTTACCTGGTAAAGACATGTGGTGTTGGAGACCAGTGACTTAATTCACTTGTATTAATCGGATTCAGGACTTTCCTTAAGTTATTCATTCTAAGACAAACCTTAGCTTGTCGATGCTGAAAAAGTGTCAAGGATCAGCAATCGACGATAAACCTATCAAAGTTCTTTCGGATCGGCTCCCAGGAAAAAGTCCCAATGTCGAAAACGCATCGGGGATTGGCAATAGGGGATAACTTTTATTGTGGTCAATTTTTTTTTTGTTTTCCTTCTGGATTTTCCCCGATTTCGATAAAGCGCGTCAAGCATCGACTATCGACGATATCTTTTTGTTCTTTGTTAACGTCTATCCTCCCCGTATTTTACTGATGCCGAAGGGGAATCGGCTATCGACGATGTATTTATGCGAAAAACTTCATGCATACAAAAACTTCCTTTTGTCGATGTCGATGGAGATCAATGCTCAGTGAATGTAGTTTTCCGAGTGGTTCCTTTTTCTTCTTTGAATTCCTTCCGATGTCAAACCTGAGCACGTTGGGTGAAGTGTTTGGTTGTCGATTCTTTATTTAGGTGTTAAGGTATTTTTAGTCATGGGGTTTCATAAGTTCAAGAAAACCCGAATAGGTGATGAGAGTCATGAAAATAAGCAAAGACAAAACATTTCCCAAAATGAAATCAAATCAGACAGTGCAGGAGATCAAGTGGTACCCAAAAAAGTAAAAAAATTGATAGAGGTTTTTTAGGGTGTGTTGAGTGCTCAACAGACCCTTATGACATCCCCACACATGTGAGTCGTAATGTTTAGCTAGTAATTTGAAGCTTGTGGAGGTAATATGCAAGAGAAAGGTGGGATTATGGCTCAAAAGGAAAGTGCATCATCTAGTGAGGATAATTGGTGGTGGTCAGCTCTGGTTCAACTGGAATTTCTAGTAAGAACTCCCATTCATACTATGTTGGCACTCCTTGGTGTTTTCATAGTGGTTTTGAACCGATCTATGGTGGTTACCTTCCTAGTCTAGTGATTTTTGTTGGTGCTTGTTTGGATCTCTATTCCTTTTGTTTTTTGGTGCTTGTTTGGAACTTCTATTCATAACATTTGAAATAGCGGTCTCGAGTTCCTCCATTTGAACTTGATTAGACTCTTGTTAAGGGAGGTTTTGAAATTCAATTTCTAGGATATAGATGACTTCAAGAAGGGACACTGGGATTGGATACCTATGACCACTTTGTGTTTGTATCTTTCCTATGTGTGTTGAATTATCTTGCATATGTTGCATATTTTCCTTCTTGGGTTGGAATTTTGACTTGTTGGTTGCTTGCTATGCTTACCATTGGGAAATCCCTGGAACATCTTTTCGGACTTGTTCCTTTGGGCCTCTATTGTCTACTCTCTATTTGGGCACTTGTGGGAGAATTGGGACATGGATTATAGGGAAATTCAGGAAATGCACATAGTTTTGTGCAAGCATGAATATTTTATGTAGATCAATATTAATATTAAGTGACTTTTTTAGAGACTACACTAGCATAAAATTTTTGAAATACTTTGTGAAGAATGATTTGGATCTTTCTATACTTGACATATACTACTTGATACTTATGTTGGTTTTTGTTAAGAGAAAACATCCTTTTTGTATTATCACCCTTTTTCTATTATCATGTTGACTCTTGATTGCAACTTGTTATCCCCTAGCCTAGGGATAACTAAGGAGATTATGTATTGAGGCCCATAGGTCCTAGACATGGAGTACCGAGAGCCATATCGACTTGATCCTGGCCCTAGAGGGCCCATCCTTTTCTTCTTCAGTGCCTCCACATTGTCAGCAGCAACAACATCCATCCCATCGGCCTGGTCCTTCAACAAAAGTGGGTCTTGCTCCATGAGGTAATGAGTTCGGGTATCATGGCATGTGTCACTATGATTCTCAAAAAATTTGAATATGTGCATTTAATTATTTTACTTCTAATGTGTGCTTGGACTTTATGCCTTTCCACTTGACCACACCTGGGGGGAATGACAGGATGCCCTCGTAAGTTGGTTCCCATAGGGTTTGAGTTTCCACTAGGGGGTTCATGAAAGGTCATCGTCCATTCCCACCATACTTACCACTATTCACATTTTTCCCTCTCATCCATCCCATACACTAGTTCGAGCATTGGGATTTCCAAGCTAGAAAAGGGTAGTACCTTACCTTGTGGCAAGAAGGGGCTCAAGGCCCAGAGGGTAAAAGTAGCTGGAAAAAGATAAAATCCAAAAGAATGAAACCTTCATATGCTTTGCCCAGGGATCCCCGAGAAAGAAATAAAAGGCTTCTCAGTAAGAAACAGAGGGACCCATAAAAATAATAAATCAAGACCTAGTTGGAGGATAGGGGTCTCATCATGAGCGAGCCTATTAGGTCCATGGGCATGTAGTGGTATGACACTACCATTCATCTGGTCACCACACCAGGGTAGTGGCTCTTGGTGGCATAGATAAGAGAAAGGGGGTCTCATCATGAGCCAACCTTCTCATTTCCGTGAAATGATTGTGGGTAACATTGTCACCACTGGTCACCACGCCAGGGCAATGTCCCTTAACTAGTCTCTTGAAAGAAAAATAAATAAGAATAAAAGATAAAAGGCATGAATGGGATTGGAAACATTTGCATCCATGACAAGGTGCATCTCACCCTCTTCAGAGGCACCCACAGGTAGCCATACATTTCCATGTTATCATTGCACCCATTGCCCAAACATCCCTTACCACCTCATCCACTTACATGGTCTGGATTTGACTTCACCTGAAAACATCCCACATCCAATGAGCACTAGCTTAATAGGACATCCTAGCATCCCCTCCAAACCTAGCTTGTAGAATAGCATAATGTCTTTGAGCACTTGTTCGGGAAAGGGGGTTTCATGCACATGTTTAAATAACTTTATGCTTAAATGTGATTGACATTTCTATGATCCCTATGACTTATGAGCCCATGGAGGGCGTACTTGTTGATGTTGCAGGGCCACACCCGATGGACAGGTACATATGGGGAGATGATTATTTTAGACCTCCATAGGGATAAAATCCCACCAGATGGGTGTTGAGACCCCAACCAAGGGTAGAGATAGATCAGGGGTTTGCACCAAAGAAAGAGAGGGACGTTCCATTAGGGACAGCCCGATAGGCCTAGACCAAGGGGACCTTTCCATTTCCACAATGATGTAGGTCTTGGAAGGCCCATGATGTCACCCATGTGACCCATGACGTCACACAACGTTTTGGACACTTTGGAGGCAGTTGTGTGCCAAGTGGCACATGTGGTAGGATCTAGAGGCCCAAGAGGCCTAACGTTTTTCTCTTGGAGGCCAACATTGCCCTGAGAAGGCCTAACGTCACCCTAAAAGGGCATGACATCATCTTTACAGCTTGATTTAGGGTTTTGTTTTGACATTTAATGTAAAAACTGGATATTACATGTAATTGGCCATGTTGACCTTTTTGACCTAATTTTGGTCATTGATATTGTATAAGTAAGGGTTTTAACCCTTGTATTATTCATCATCTTTCTCTCACACTTGTGAGAACTGAAATTTGTGCCCTCCTTAGGGTTTCTTGGCTGAAATTTTAGGTGCACTTGTTGAAGAAGGTTAAATTTGGATTATTTTGGCAAGTTTCTTGGTGGATGTGTTGAAAGATACATCCTATTGAGGTGACAGTGATAGGATAGTCTATAGTTACACCAATTTGCTCTCCTTTAACCTCTTCTTCTATCAAAGTACAAATTGTGTGATAACACAATCTATTTTTGATACAAATATTATCAATTTATATTAAAATAAATAATTTTATTTTCCTATTTTGAATACAAATACTATCAATTTATATTAAAATAAATAAATTTATTTATTTATTGAAAATAGTAGTGATACCGATATTATCACCTTTTAATTATAATAAAAACTAACACCAAAAAAATAATAACTTTCTAACTTTCTAAAATCAATAAAAGCTTCATGGTTATTATTCTCGAATGTACGTGGATATCATCGATGGGAGGCTCCACTTAGGCCTTTTCCTTGACTTATTTTGGAAATTTTGTATTTATACCATATTCATTCACATGGTTACAACCTTTCCTAAACATATAGGAGTGACCAATGGGTAGCATTAGCCCCATCATTCTTACTGGTTATGGTTTCTTCATTGAAATTTATAATCCCTTTCCACTCATAGTAGGTTAGTACGACAAGCTCTAGGGAGTAGCACATAATAGTGTTGTGTAGTGTATATAGAGGCTATGGTTTTGGTGAGGAAATACATATTTTTCCATTACTTTGACCTTATTGTATTTATGCTTGTGATAATATGTTTTCCTTGGTGCTAAACTGCCTTTGCAATTTTTATAAAAAGTATATGAGTTTATTTTTTTATTTGTGATAATATGTTTTCCTTGGTGCTAAACTCCCTTTGCAAAAAAAATTAAAAAATAGTATATGAATTTATTTTTCTATGGGTTTCCAATGTCTCTTCCATCTTGTTTTTTTTTCTAAAACATCTATCAAGAAAAATTATATTTAATTTTGAAGAATACATTTATGTTATATTTTGTTTTTAATTTACGTTTTTTTTTTAAATTTGTGAAACAATCCATTACATTATTTCCAACAATTTTGTAAATCAAAAAAAGTTATATTTAATTTTGAAAAATACATTTATATTTTATTTTTAATTTATGTTTTTTTTTTAATTTATCAAACTATCCATTACATTATTTTCAACAATTTTGTAAATGTGGTATAATTGAATTTGATAAAGATGATAACTGAATTTGGATAAAAATAAAAGTTTTTTTAGATATTTTATTGAGAAGGTGGTCTATTTATTAAAAATTAAATTAAATGTTGAAGTCTCTTACTATTACTATATCAAACTTGTTATAAGAAATATTGTTTTTATAAATTACAAGAGATATTACTTTTATAAATTATTAGTGGATTTTTTCTATATGTAGTATAATGGCCGTAATACTTTTCAATATTATTTTCTCTAACTTTTAGATGTTATGGTCTCATAGATGTTTATGGAAATGTTGTTTTGGACATGTAATAATATTTTTCCTTTTTAGGTGTTTTTTTCTCTTATTCATTCATATATTCCAAATTGTAATGGATATGATAATTTGATATCCCTAAACCTAAGTAGCAAAAAAAATTAAAAGAAAAACGCATTAGCTTGGGTCAACCTCTTCAAAAATGTAATTTTATTTTTATTTGGAATTTAAGGAATAAATAATCTCCACACAAAAAATGGCGAGTTTATGCAAGGTTTTACAAATGGTGTGTGTAAGCATTAATATGATCAAAGTATAATATCATAGTATTTTTTTTCCAAAAATATTTAACACTGAAAGTAATGGGTTTCACAGGAGTCATTGTTATCCTTAAACTTACATTTTTTAAGGACCTAATATCCCATAAATGGAAAATTTACATATTAAATGTCAATACAAAATTTTACAAAAGTAATAAATGTCAAGATAAATAAATTCCATACAAGATGTCATTTTATTTGATTCGGATTATTTTTGAAACGATACGAAGGCATAAATATAACAGGGAGATAACAAAGAAATACACAGAGATATGGCAAGGAGCACAATAATACAGTAAATATCATATTCTATTAATGACTGTCTGAAATACAAAAGACTGTAAAATGCAAAAACACACAAGCTAGCTAGAATGATGGTAGCTTATCTCTGAGAAGAGGTGTATCGATTATGCTCATTCACAAGAAGTTGGTTACAATGGGACTCCAAAGGCATTTTTAACATAAATAAAAAGTTAGAAAACTCTAAACATCAAAAACCCTAATCCCGAGAAATAAAACACCAAAAGGTTTGTGGGCCCCGATGGGGATATTTGATATGTCAACTTCCTGAGGGCGTAACTTTTGCATACAAACTCTGTTTGGGGCACTTGATACCTCGTCAGAAAGGTCTAGACGAGGACAACACATTCCATTTGGCCATGATTTTCCTTTTAACATATATTGGGCACTAGCGAGCTAGAAAAAACATCGTTTAGGGCATCAAAATGGCCTCGGAAGTTCGGGACCCGAAAAACTGTAGAAAAACTGCCAAGATGGGAAAATTGTAATTTGAGCAAGTGGAATAGGTGGGTAGCCACCAATTTCCATCTGGATAATTCCTCCCCCCTTAAGAAGAAATTGTCTCTATTGCGTTAAGTTCCTCCATCAGATGGGGAAACTTCTGTTGAATCTGACTCCTAGTGAGCCACTTGTCCTAATGAAGAAATTTCCCTACTTTGACAACCTAATAGAGTTGGATGGTATATTGTTGGGTGTCCTTTGTATTGGTGTCCATGATCTGATCAATCGTATATTTTTCGATGTAGTCAGGATTGAATTTTGTAGGGGCCAATTGCTCGGCCGCATCCAAAGTGTCCAGGAGAGGTGGAAAATATGGTTGAAGTGGTTCCACATTAAATACTGGGTGAAAGCCAAGGAAAGGAGGAATACCTAATTCAAAAGAATTCTCACCCACAATCTTGGTGATGGTGTAAGGCTCGTATCATAGTGGGCATAGATTCGGATGGGGTCTTGTGAGGTGTTGTTTTTGCAAATGCAACCATACCTTATCTCCCACCTGAAATTTGTGTGGTACCTAATGTTGATTGTGGCGTTGATTGTACTTGGCATTGGATTTTTCTACACAATATCATGAACTTGTTGTTGGATGTGCTGGATGTGCTCAACAAATTTGGTTTCCCGATCAACCTCAGTCTGAGCATGGGAGGACTATTATTGTGTGGTTGCAATGGGAAGAGCTACATCAATGGGGGCCGATGGTTGGAACCTCAAGCACACCTGAAAATGGATATGGCCAATAGAGTTGTGGAGGGATATGTTGTAGCTATGTTGAACATAAGGAAGGCTTCCATCCCATGTGCATGGATGTTTGGAATTATACATCCTTGGGATATGGACAATCATCTCGTTGACTACCTCTATTTGGCCATCAGTCTGTGGGTGGAAGGAAACCGATTTGGTCAACTTGGTGTCCATCATCGACAATAGGCAGGACCAAAAAGTGTTGAGGAACCTATTGTCTCAATCAAAGATAATAATTTGTGTTGAAGAAGAGCTTGGCGGTGGCCTCAGTTGTGATTATCTTCTTGCAGGGTGCCAAAATTTCCATCTTAGATAATCGATTAATGAATACGAAGACACAATCATTCTATTATGAACACAATATATATAATAATAAATGTAAATACATTACAAAATATAAATAATAATAAATAATCAATAGTTAATGATTAATAATGAAGAGAAACCTCCCTGATGAAAGGTTGTGTCTCTTCATGGAAGGACACCCCTACTTGGGTATATAAGGCCTTCATTCTCATTGTAATAGACATCTTATTCATTCTCTCATGCATTTATATATTATTTATTATCCTCATGGATATCTTTATATTCTAAGTATTCTGGATATTCTACTCGTAAGCCAGATTTGGTTATTACATTTGTGGCAGCGAACTAATCCAGGTGGATATCAGTGGCCACCCACCTTTTCCAACTGACCCAAAATAGTTTTCTGGCAATTTTGACAATTTACTATTTTTTTTTAACTTCTGGAGCCAGTTCCAGGGCCTAAATGATGTTTTTTTCACAATCGGGCACCTCAATAATAGCCTAAGGCTCTAATTTCATGTAAATGAATCGCCTCATCAATACCTTTCCAATGAGCTATTGTGTGCCCTAAACGAAGATTGTATGCAAAAGTTATGACCCCGGGAAGTTAATGTACTAACTTACCCCAACGGGGCCCACATGACTTTTGGCGCTTCATCTCGTAGGGTTAGGTTTTTGGATGTCTAGGGTTTTTGCATTCATATTTATTGTAAAAAGGCCTTTAGAGCCTCATTTTACTCATATTCTTGCGAATGAGCATAGTCGTCACATCTCTTCTTAAAGAAAAGCTGCCACCATTTTAGCAAGCTTGTTTTCAGTCTCCATTTTACGGTTTTCAACATATTTCTTATTTAATAGAAGTAAAGTTTTATTGTATCTCTGTTATTGTTCACTATGTCTCTGTGTTAACATTATAAATCTGTGGTTTCATTTCATTATGCTTATAAATTCGGATAAGTGGTATCAGAGCAGTCTACTCCTTGTCATTTTTTAATGCATGTTCCCGACGTGGTCAGGGTATAGAGAGTTGGGTATGGAGTTGGTTTCTCTTGAGGAAAACTGCTCTCGCATGCCCAAGAAACTACCCATGGTAGGAGAAAATAAATACAATGGGACATGATATCCTTTCAAAATGTTGCTCGAGGAATCCCTTGAGCGAAAGTGGAATGAGATGATGGAAAACTTTGCACAAATCCTTCGATGGTTGTTGACAAGTGACACATCCACCTCAAGTAGAATCGCCACCCCCTTCATGGTATAGATTAATTTTGATATTCCTATATTTTAAGTTCAAATAGATGTGGATGTTGTAGATAAATGGTTAAAGCTTCTAGAAGGGTATCTTTTTTTCCACAACTTTTTCGATAAAGAAAATATTATATTTGTGCTCTTCAAGGCCATCCCCCATGTCAAATATTGGTGGGAGACATTCTGTGAGAAAAATAAAATAGAAGGATCCACATTATTTGTAGTTTCACCCACTTGGGATTCCTTCATGGATGTTATTAAGGAACAATACTACCCTATTGGAAGTTATGATGACTTGTATACAATATGGACTGCATTGTGGCAAGAAAGAGACCAAGAAGTTCTAGATTTCACCAATGTCTTCCATACCTTGCACACCAAGATGGGTATAAAATATTATGAGTGACATCTAGTGCTCAAGTACTTCGGTGGTCTGCATATATATATCCAGACAAAAATGGAGTTTTTGGACATCTCTTCCTTGGGTGCGGTTTATCGATATGTCGTCAAAATCAAGCAGAAGATTAAACAAAAGACACGATAGTTTGGGTCTGTGAACCCCTCATAGGAGAAGCAGGGAAAGGGAATACCTAACCCACATAGAAAAGGATAGAGCCAAATGGGAAACCTTGTGACAACCATTCCAAGCCGCAAGCAAAGAAGGACAATGGGAAGATGAAGAAAGATATCGGGAAGTGGTGTGACTTCCATAAGAGCCCCTAGAATAACATTATTGATTACCACTCAAAGCAGTCATTAGTGGCTAAAGTAAAATCCTATGAATCAAATGTGGGTTCTGAATCTGAGTTAGAACATAGAGAAAGGGAGACAGATCATTGACACAGAACCCAGTGCCACTATTCCTACCACCAAGATCCAACACGGTGAACCTGTTGAGTGAGAGGAAAGAGAGCTCCTCTTTCATTCACAGATGTGGGTGAAAGGAACTCCACTACACTTCATCATTGATAGTGGTAGCTATAAGAGCCTCATCTATTAGAGGTCATCAAGCGTCAAGCCCTACTGACAATGTTGCACCTGCACCCAACACCATCGGATGGCTTCGTCAAGGAAGTGATCTTTGCGTCAGCCAACAGTGTCACCTATCATACGACATAAAGACATTCAAAGATGAGGTATTGTGTGATGTTTCTCCCCTTGAAGTTTGTAATGTTCTTTTGGGCCAACCTTATTTATGGAAACATCACGATGTATATGAGTCTAGGCCTCGCAGTGTTATTATTACTTTGAACAAGAAATTGTAAATGATACCCAAGGTAGTCCCACCTAGTGTTATTTCCTTGATCTCTGACAAGAAATGCAAGAAGGCCATTTCTCAGACTGAGAAGTTTTTCTTTTTTGTGATTCACTCTCAGAGTGAGTGAAAGGTTGCAACCACATCCATGGCCTTTATGACCGACCTCTCCATGCAGCAAAAGAAAGTGGATAAGGTTGTGGAAGAATACAAAGACATCTTCTCATCACCTACTAGAGCACCTCTGCACTGTCGGGTCAAGCTTCCCATTGATCTGAGCCCCAACGCACCGCTACCAAATGGGTCAGTCTCTTGTCTCTCTCTGCTAGAAAATGAGGAGATCAAGCATCAGATCCAATAACTTCTCCACAAGGGGAACATCTGACCCATATCATCACCTTGTTGAAGCCCAATCGTGTTGGTGCAGAATAAAGACGGGACCTTTCGACTCTACATTTATTATCGGGCTCTAAACAAAATCACAGTCAGGAACCGATATCTAATTCCCCAAATCAAAAATCTCCTTGATAATCTCAAGGGGGGAAAATAATTCAGTAAGATTTGTATGAATTCTCGCTACCATCAGGTCCCAATAGAACATACAGATGTATGGAAAACTGCCTTCAATTCAAAATAAAGTCTTTTTGAATGGTTGGTCATGCCCTGATCAAGATTATTTTTAGCACGAAATGAGAGCAGAGATATAATAAATAAATGCATAGAGATATCACAGATATTCAATAATATAACATAAATGTATCAAAGATGCAACCATAAACACATCTATACAGTAATACACGATTTCTATTAATGAAATAAATGTACAGAGACTGTAAAAATATAGAGTAAAAGACTCGCTAGAATGGTGGCAACTTATCTCTGAGAAGAGATGTGACGGCTACTTGCATTCGCAAGAAGATGATTACAATGAGGCTCTGAAGGCCATTTTACAATAAACTAGAATTCCAAAAACCCTAGACATCCAAAAACATAACCCTAGGAGATGAAGCGTCAAAAGTCATGTGGGCCCCGTTTGGGTAAGTTAGTACATCAACTTCCCGGGGTCGTAACTTTTACATACGATCTCTGTTTTAGGCGTATGATAGCCGATTGGAAAGGTATCATCAAGGAGATTCATTTTTGGGGATCAACCATGCCTTCTACTATCATTGAGAATATTTATCCCAAAAAGCCTTCATTTAGGCCCTCAAAATGGCCCCAGAAGTTTAAAACTGCTAAAAATAGTAAGTTGTCAAAATTGCCAGAAAACTGTTTTGAGCTAGTTGGAAAAGGTGGGTGGCCACCAATATCCACCTAGATCAATCCTCCCTCCTTAGGAAGCAATGGTCTCCATTTCATTGAGTTTCCGAGGGAGAGGGAAACAATGGTCGCGCTACTTAGTTTGTGGAAGATTGTCACAAACATGTTGAGGCTAAGGTTGTTCATCAAGTTGAGCTACATGAGGGGATGGTGCGTAAAAGGAATCTTTTCTCTTTGTTTCAACCTCGTTGACCTGATTCTGTTGGATAGAAGGTGCTTGGGGTGAGGTTGTAGTGGTTGTAGTGTCCTTTTGTTCCCCTTTTGAATAGATTATGAAGAGGCTGAATTTTGTAGTATGAGATACTACCTTGCAACACTTTTAGGTGGAACAGTAGTCGGAACTACCTCTGGTATTCTGTAGAGATGACCCCCTAGAGAAACAATGACACTGTGGGGTTAAGACTCATAACTAGCATGGAGCTTCCACATATATGGTTGGACCAAGAGAACATCACATACATCCAATGGGGAAACATCATATAATACCTCATCCTTGAAGGGTTGGATGTCATATGACAATCGACACTACTAGCTAACATGAATATCTCGTCCTTGGCGAAGCAACCCGATGTTGTATGGTTGCGGGTGTGATGTTTTCGACAATCCTAACTATTTGACGACCTCTGCTGAGATGAGTTTATTTTGGCTTCCACTATCAACAATAAAATGCAGTGGGGTCCCCTTCATCCACATCTGTGAATGAAAAAGGAACTCCCCCTCTTCAAGATCTGTTGTTTCTTCTGGTTGAATTGTTGTGGTCGCAACAATAGCAGTGGGGTCTGCGTCAATGATCTTTCCTTTACTAGTATTTTCAGAATCAGATTCTGAATCAGGGTTCGGCTCCATGTCTTTGATCTCGGCCACCAACGACTATTTTGAGTGACGTTCATCTGTGTTGTGCCAGGGGATTTTGTGGAAATCACAACATTTTCCAGTGTCCTTCTTTGTCTTCCCGTGACCCTTCTTTCCCTGTGGCTTGGACTGGTTTTCGGGGGACTGTTTGTTAGGGTCGTCTTTGTCATACTTTGGTTGTTGCGGATTTGCAGACTCGAACTCTCATTTTTTCTGGTGCTTAAATTTATGCTTGATTTTAACAACATATCGATAATCAACACCGAGTGATGAGATGCCCAGAAAATACATTTAAGTTTGGATGTATCTGTGTAGAGCCCCACGGTATTTCAGAACCAAATATCGTTCATAGTATTTGATACCCAACTTGGTGCACAAGGTATGGAAAGTGTTGGTGAACTCTGGAACTACTTGGCCCCTCTCTTGCCATAGTGTGGTCCATCTCATGTACTAATCCTCATAGCTTCAAACAGGGTAATACTGTTCCTTTATTGCATCCAAAAAAAACTCCCAAGTGGGATCGGCCCCATATATTCCAGACTCCTCTGTGGAAATTTGCTCCCAGTAAGTTTCCCACTAATGTTTGACATGAGGGAGATCTTTAAGGAGTGCAAAGGTGATCTTTTCTCTCTCGGAAAAACTGTGAAAAGAGAAATAACCTTCTAGCAGATTTAACCATTTGTCTAGGGCTTTTGCATCTATCTATCCTTCGAAGACAGGAATATCAAAATTAACTTGTACCTTGAAAGGCGAGGTGCCTATGAAGTGGACACTTGATGAATATGCACCTGATGCTATCGGCAGGCGTTGAAGGATGTGGGAAAAATTCTCCATCATTTCGTCCCCCTGTCGCGTGAGAGCTTGCTCAAGCAACAGATTGATAGGATCATCTACTCCATCATTTTTATTTTCTTCCGCCATTGAGGGTTTCTTGGGTGTGAGAAAGCAATTTTCCTCTAGAGAGACAAGCTCGAGACCCAACTTGCTATCCTCGGACCTCGTCAGGGACATGCACTGAAAAAAAAATCAAGAACAACCTACTCTGATACTACTGATCTAGATTATTTTCGGCACGAAATGAGAGCGGAGATATAATAAAGAAATGCACAGAGATATCGCAAATATTCAATAATATAATAGAAATGTATCAGAGATGAAACCATAAACACAGATATACAGTAATACATGATTTCTATTAATGAAATAACTGTACAGAGACTGTAAAAATATAGAGTGAAAGACTCGCTAGAATGTTGGCAGCTTATCTATGAGAAGAGATGTGATGGCTACTCGCATTCACAAGAAGATGATTACAATGAGGCTATGAAGGCCATTTTACAATAAAATGGAATGCCCAAAACCCTATACATCCAAAAACCTAACCCTAGGAGATGAAGTGCCAAAAGTCGTGTGGGCCCTGTTTGGGTAAGTTAGTACATCAACATCCGAGGGTCGTAACTTTTGCATACGATCTTTGTTTTAGGCGTATGATAGCCCGTTGGAAAGGTATCGTAGAGGAGATTCATTTTGGGGGATAAATCATTCCTTTGGCTATATTTGAGAATATTTATCCTAAAAAACCTTCATTTAGGCCCTCAAAATGGCCCCAAAAGTTTAAAACTACAAAAAATAGTAAGTTGCCAAAATTGCCAGAAAACTGTTTTGAGCCAGTTGGAAAAGGTGGGTGGCCATCGATATCCACCTGGATCATGCCTTTTTGTTTGAAGAATTCCCCAACAAATTTCATGAGGTTGATGGACAATATTTTGCAACCTTTCACTAATTATTTTGTGGTGGTATATCTAGATGACATTCTCATCTACAACAAGACTTGGGCAGAACACTTGCATCATATTCAATAGGTTTTGCAAACTCTACGACAACACAAGCTATATGCCAACTTGGAAAAATGATCCTTCAGCATGGATAGTTTCTAGTACCTAGGCTACATTGTTGATGCCCATGGCGTTCATGTTTATCCAACTAAGAACCAAGTCACTCGTGACTGACCAACCCCAACCACAATCACTGAGTTTCAGAGCTTCTTAGTCCTTGCCAGTTTCTATTGTAGGTTGTATTGGGATTATCCCATATTGCACTAGCCCTCAATCAAATAACCAAAGGTGGTGGTAATGAAAAATTTGTGTGGGGCCTATTCCAACAGAAAGAATTTGATGATCTGAAGAAACACTTGTGTTCAAAACCAATGCTCTCATTACCTGACTTGCAACAAACCTTTGAGATTGAGACATATGCTTTATACTATGTTGTGAGCGCATTCCTCACTTATCACGACCACCCCATGGCCTATCATAGTGAGACACTATCAGATGTCATCCACTGCTGACTGAGGACTACAATGATATCATAATTTGAAGCTGTCTCAATCTCAAATGGTTGTTGTAGGTCTGGCAGAATGAGGAATGGTATTGAGCAGAGGATAAATTTTAAATCCTTGAATGATTTTTTATGGGGAGAAGACCACACAAAATTGGCCTTCGTGGCACCCTTGGTCACTTGGATTAGGGCCCAAGTGATATGAAAGAACCCCAACACAAACCACTGGTAGAAGCTGGTGAGGCCTAAGAAGTTGTGGAGCTCAGTCATTGTGTTTGAGGCCGACCAATGATGGATGACTTGGATCTTGGTTGGATCCACATGTACACCCTTCTCATCCATGACGTATCCCAAATATTGGATTCTCTGCATGCCGAAGGAACAATTCTCCAAATTGGAATATAATTTGTGTTGTCATAGGGTGCCCAATACCTGTTAAATATCCTCCAAATGTTCCTCCCAAGTTTTGTTGAAGATGAGATGTCAAAAAAATATACAACCACAAAGGAGTTTGTGAATGGTTGTAATATATCATCCATCATCTGCATGAATGTGTCTAAGGCATTAGTCAATCTGAAAGGCATGCCAAACCACTCAAAGAGGTCTTCTTTAGACTTGGAGGTTGTCTTCCACACATCAATTTTCTCATTCGACACATGGTGGTAGCTTGACTTCAGATCAATCTTACTGAAAAACTTGTCTCCCTTGAGCTAATCAAGAAGATCATCAATCCATGGAATTAGGTATTGGTTCTTGACTGTGATATTGTTCAGGTATCTATAATCAATACAAATTCACCATGTCTCATCCTTATTCTATACCAGAACAATTGGGCTCTCGCAAGGTGTGGATCTTGGTCTGATGTGGCCCTTCATAATTAGCTCTTGGATTTGGCATTTGATTTCTTCATTCTCCATAACAGAATGCCTGTATACAGGGTCATTAGGAAGAGGAGTACTACGTGTTAGATCAATTGAGTTCTTTACCTAACACTGCACATGCATCCCAGTAGGCAACGAAAATATGTCTTTGTATTCCTCTACTATTTCATCCACTTATTGCCATTGGGAAAACAGACCCCGTGCAGAGGTTTTGGCAGTTGTAGTGACCTTCTGTTCACCTTCTGATCAAACCATACATAGGAAAAATCTCTTGTTATGAGAGACCACCTTTCTTCACTACTTCACAGAGATCAAAGAGACCAAAATAATTGGGACTTCCTATGGTACCCTATAGAGTTGATCTCCCAAAGTAATAATGACACTAGAGGGCCTAGATTCATAAAAACATGATGCTTACACATATATGGTTGTCCTAGAAAAAAAAAAAAAACTTCAAGGGGGGTAACATCGCACAATACCTTGTCTTTAAAGGGTTTGATGTCATAGTGTAGGTGACATTGTTGTCTAACGCAGATGTCTCGTCCCTAGCTGAGCCAACTGATGGTGTATGGATGAGGATGTAGTGTTGTTGTCAGGTTCAAACTCTTAACGACCTCTGCTAAGGTCAGTTTCTTCTGGATACTGTTGTCAACAATGAAATGGAGTGGGTCTCCTTTCACCCACATTTTTTAGTGGAAAAGGTGCTCCCCTTCTTCAGGATCCTCCAGTTCCTCTGGCTAGATTTTTTTGGTAGTGGTGGTGACACTAGGTTCTACATCAATGATATGTCTTCCCTTTTTCAGTTCTAAATCAAAGTTTGAGTCAATATCTGACCCTAGGGATTTCATCTCATCTAACAACAATTTTTTGGAGTGCATCAGTATTGTGCCAAGGTATTTTGTGGAACTCGCACCATTTTCCAATGTTCTTATTTGACTTCCCATTACCCTTCTTTGTTGGTGGCTTGGGTTGGTTATCCTGGGGTTGTTCATCCTTTCTCTGTCTTGTGGCCTAGGATTTAGGGCTACCCTTACCATACTTTGGTTGTTGCGAATTTACAAACCCAAACTCATGCTTGTTCTTCTTCTTGAATTTTTGCTCGATGACAAGATGACAAGATGTTCAGAAACTCCATTTCGGTTTGGATGTACCTGTGTAGATCCCCATGATATTTCAGGAATAGATTATTCTCAGAGTATTTCATACCCTTCTTGGTGTGAAAGGTATGGAAAATATTTGTGAACTTCACCATCATTTGACCCCTGTCTTGATGCAGTGTGGTCCATCTTGTGTACTGGTCATCATAACTTCCAAAAAGGTAATATTATTCCTTGAGGGAATCAACAAAATCCTCCCAAGTGGGTGCTCGACCAAAAATTATAGACTCATCCTCGGAATGTTTCTCAAAGTAAGTATTCCACCAATATTTGACATGGGGAAGGGCCTTAAGGAGTGAGAAGGTGATCTTTTCACCGTTGGAGAAATTATGGACAAAGAAATAACCCTCTAGAAGATTTAACCATTTTTCTAAAGTGTTGGTGTCTATCTAGCCTTCAAATGAAGGAATATCAAAGTTAAATTGTACCTTGAAGGGTGTCTGTAACATCCTCAGCCACCAACAGGCTAGGCTACACACACATAACAAAGATAACATTCTATTCATAAACATTTCATGCAGAAGTGACAATAATGCATACATGCAATAAACATAGATAATTCTAGTAACATTATAACACATGTACACAATACACATCATACAAACAACAAATATTTGGTACTTTTATTTTAATAGATGAGTACCAACTGTGTACAGACCTTGCACGAACCTCCCAGCCTTAGACCACACTGCTCATCACGCTCAACAGTGGGTCACCCTTGAGCTAGGACTAAACTCCACCCAGGGCAAAGGAATCCTAGACCTAGGATGAGGCTACGGGAAACTGCACTGTGAAATTGGAAGGATTCTCTCTAAGGATCCTACTTACACCCACTGCTCAGGGACTCTCATTCCCCAAATGCCTGTCCCACCCCAGGAATATGCACCTTCATTGTTCCATAGTCCATCAGCTACTCTACTTCCCTTCCAAGGCTTCAACAAAAGGCCAGATCAAGAATTCTCTGAGATCTGTAGCTGGTACTGGACTCCGTCCAGAAGAAATCATTTCCCATCAAACTCTCTTGCCTGGAGAGAGTTTCTCATAGGCCTGAAAACCTGCTTCTTCAACCACGGGTCTGTCAACCCTCCTCTTCAATCCATAACCATCAAAAATCAGGTAAGGCAAGGGGACAACTCATCAATCTACAGAGGTTCAAAAGGTGAAAATGACTCTCACTACGTACTTGTTTAGTGCGTGCGTGAACTGACCAAGGGATGTAAATCATGCCAAGGATGAACTCATGGGAAACTAAATGGCTAGACTGGTTATAATGTTGAGAGTGAGCAAGGAAAATTGTGAGAATGGTCAGCTTGCAAAATTGTGAGAGAGCTGCAATGGTGAAAGAGAACTACTCCCGGAAGGTGGCCAGAATGGTTCGTGAACCCCCAACAAAGGTGTAACTTCCCACATAAATTTGCATGTGTCCTGGGTGACACTTGGCTCTCCAGGAGCACGCTCCTCTCCACTTGGAGTTTGTTCCTCCCCTCAAAGGAACTTAGGATAACTGGGTTTATTTTCCCAACTTTAGTACTTTTTAGGAATACATTATAATATTCCCTTGGTTCAAGCCCTCAATATTATCCCCTCTTTCCTAGCCTCTCAACCCCATTCCTTTCCCTACTCAGTGGAGCTTAGTCTCCCATAACTCTTTATTCATGTTCAGTCTACACGCAACGATGTATTTTATTAATAATCTGCATAATTACATATACAAAAAGCAGGCCCACTAACCTTAGCATCTAGGCTCTTCAGCCTAATAAACACATAATCCTACCATTTTATAATTACTTGGCTCACCAACATACAAACATCATTATATTTCACAGGGGCTTGGCCTTGGTGTATTACAATCCCCTCCCCTTATTTTTTCACTGTCCTCAGTGCAACTCATTTACATAATATCAACAACATTTTCAAAATATTCAAAAATATGTGGGTACTCTGCCCGCATAGCATCTTCATGCTCCCATGTTACATCCTCAGGATCGTACCAGGTCCAATGAAATTTTACAAGCCCTATGGATCGATTCTAGAGATGATTTATTTTCCAATCTAGTATACACATCGGATGCACCTGAAAAGCGCTTTCCTGCTCCACCTGAATCACATTCCAATCAATAACATGACTAGTATTAGGTACATACTTCTTAAGCAATGACACATGAAATACATTATGTATAGACATGCATGCAGGCAATGCAATCCTATATGCTACTAGACCAATCCTCTCTAGGATTTCAAACGGCCCACAATATTGAGCTACCAACTTTGAACAATTTCCCAACTTCATGGAGATTTTGTTAGCCCTCACTCTCAGGAATACATGATCCCCTACTTTAAATTCCCTGTGAGTTTTGTTCTTATTAGCATAACTTTTCTGCCTGTCTTAGGCAACCTTCAAATTCTGCTTAATATTCAGCATTTGTTCTTCCATTTCCTGGATCAACTCTGGCCCAACCACTTCCCTATCAACTGGGTTGTCCCAACTTACTGGGGTGTTTCACTTTCTTCCATAAAGCGCTTCAAACAGGCTCATCTTCAGTGATGCTTGATACCCATTATTGTAGAAAAATTATACCAAGTGTAGATAATTTTCCCATTTAGATGGTTTGTCCACCACATACATTATTAACATATCTTCTATCACTTGGTTCACTCTCTTTTTATTCCCTTCAGACTTAGGATGATAAGCAATGTTGAAGTTTAGATTTGTTCTGAACCCTTTGAATAACCCCTTCCAGAAATTTGATGTAAACTTTGGGTCTCTATCAGACACAATTGTATTGGGTACGCCATGCAAGCGTGCTACTTCCCTCATATAAATATTAGCAAAATTAGTTGCTTTATGAGTAGTCTTCATAGGAATGAAATGGGAAGCTTTAGTAAGCTTGTCCACCACTACCATGATTGCATCATCTTGCTTGCTTGTTATGAGAAATCCTGTGATGAAATCCATTGTCACCACTTTCCATTTCCACTCATGAATGGGTAATGGTTGTAGTAACCCAGCTGGGTGTCTATGCTCAACCTTGACCCTTTGAAATTTGAATCATTTAGCAATAAAATTAACAATATCCCTCTTCATTCCTGGCCAATAATATTGACTTTTGATTGCTGAGATTGTTTTCTGATATCCTGGATGTCTTGCATACGACACATTATGCATCTCCTTTAAAATCACACTCCTCAATTCTGGAGAATCTAATACATAAAATATGTTTGTGTACAAGAGAATTCCATAAATTCCCAATTCATAATCCTCAAACCATATCATCTGACCCATATCATCACCTTGTTGAAGCCCAATCGTGTTGGTGCAGAATAAAGACGGGACCTTTCGACTCTACATTTATTATCAGGCTCTAAACAGAATCACAATCAGGAACCGATATCTAATTCCCCGAATCAAAAATCTCCTTGATCATCTTAAGGGGGAAAAATAATTCAGTAAGATTTATATGAATTCTAGCTACCATCAGGTCCCAATATAACATATAGATGTATGGAAAATTGCCTTCAAGTCAAAATAAAGTCTTTTTGAATGGTTGGTCATGCCCTGATCCAGATTATTTTCGGCATGAAATGAGAGAAGAGATATAATGAATAAATGCACAGAGATATCATAGATATTCAATAATATAATAGAAATGTATCAGATATGAAACCATAAACACAGATATATAGTAATACATGATTTCTATTAATGAAATAAATGTACAGAGACTGTAAAAATACAGAGTGAAAGACTCGCTAGAATGGTGACAACTTATCTCTGAGAAGAGATGTGACGGCTACTTGCATTCGTAAGAAGATGATTAAAATGAGGCTCTGAAGGCAATATTACAATAAACCGGAATTCCAAAAACCCTAGACATCCAAAAACCTAACCCTAGGAGATGAAGCGCCAAAAGTCATGTGGGCCCCGTTTGGGTAAGTTAATACATCAACTTCTCGAGGTCGTAACTTTTGCATACGATCTCCGTTTTAGGCGTATGATAGCCCGTTGGAAATGTATCATCGAGGAGATTCATTTTTTGGGCTCAATCATGCCTTCTACTATCATTGAGAAGCTTGATCCTGAAAAACCTTCATTTAGGCCCTCAAAATGGCCCTGAAAGTTTAAAACTGCTAAAAATAGTAAGTTGCCAAAATTGCCAGAAAACTGTTTTGAGCTAGTTGGAAAAGGTGGGTGGCCACCGATATACACCTGGATCAATCCTCCCTCATTAGGAAGCAATGGTATCCATTGCATTGAGTTCTCGGGGGAGAGGGAAAAGCGTTTATTGAATCTGCATCTTGGTGAATTGCTTGCCTTGCTTGAGACGTCGTGCTACTCAGTTTGTGGAAGACTGTCACGAACCTGTTTAGGCTAAGGCTATTCAACAAGTTGATCTACATGAGGGGATGGTGCACAGAAGGAATCTTTTCTCTTTGTTGCAACCTCGTTGACCTGATTATGTTGGATAGAAGGTGCTTGGGGTGACGCTGTAGTGGTTGTAGTGTCCTTTTGTTCCCCTTTTGAATAGATTGTGAAGAGGTTGAATTTTTTAGTATGATATACTACCTTGCGACACTTTTTAGGTGGAACAATAGTCGGAACTACCTCTGATATTCTGTAGAGATGACCCCCTAGAGAAACAATGACAATGCGGGGTTGAGACTCATAAATAGCATGGTGCTTCCACATATATGGTTGGACCAAGAGAACATCACATACATCCAATGGGGAAACATCACATAATACCTCATCCTTGAAGGGTTGGATGTCATATGAAAATCGACACTACTGGTTGACACAAATATCTCATCCTTGGAGAAGCAACCCGATGTTGTATGGTTGCGGGTGTGGTGTTTTCGACAATCCCAACTGTTTGACGACCTCTGCTGAGATGAGTTTATTTTGGCTTCCACTATCAACAATAAAATGCAGCGGGGTCCCCTTCACCCACATCTGTGAATGAAAAATGCACTCCCCCTCTTCAGGATTTGTTGATTCTTTTGGTTGAATTGTTGCAGTCGCAACAATAGCAGTGGGGTCTACGTCAATGATCTTTCCTTTACCAGTATTTTCAGAATCAGATTTTGAATCAAGGTTTGGCTCCTTGTCTTTGATCTCAGCCACCAATGAATTTTTTGAGTGACATTCATCGGTGTTGTGCCAGGGGCTTTTGTAGAAATCGCACCATTTTCCTGTGTCCTTCTTTGTCTACTTGTGACCCTTCTTTTCCTGTGGCTTGGACTGGTTTTCGGGGGACTATTTGTTAGGGCCGTCTTTTTCATACTTTGGTTGTTGCGTATTTGCAGACCCGAACTCTCGTTTTTTCTAGTGCTTAAATTTCTGCTCGATTTTAACAGCATATCGATAATCAGCACCAAGTGATGAGATGTCCAGAAAATACATTTTAGTTTGGATGTATCTGTGTAGAGCCCCAAGGTATTTCAGAACCAAATGTTATTCATAGTATTTGATACCCCGCTTGGTGCACAAGGTATGGAAGGTATTGGTGAACTCTGAAACTGCTTGGCCCCTCTCTTGCCACAGTGTGGTCCATCTCATGTACTAGTCCTCATAGTTTCCAATAGGGTAATACTGTTCCTTTACCGCATCCACAAAAAACTCCCAAGTGGGATCAACCCCATATATTCCAGACTCCTCTGTGGAACTTTGTTCCCAGTAAGTTTTCCACTAACGTTTTACAAGAGGGAGATATTTAAGGAGTGAGAAGGTGATCTTTTCTCTATCGAAAAAATTGTGAACAGAGAAATAACCCTCTAGTAGGGTTAACCATTTGTCTAGGGCTTCTGCATCTATTTGTCCTTCGAATACAAGAATATCAAAATTAACTTGTACCTTGAAAGGAGAGGTGCCTACGAAGTGGCTGCTTGATGAAGATGCGCCTAATTCTATCGATAGGCGTTGAAGGATGTGGGAAAAATTCTCCATCATTTCGTCCCTCTGTCGCGTGAGAGATTTCTCAAGCAATAGATTGATAAGATCATCTACTCCATCGTTTTTATTTTCTTCTGTCATTGAGGGTTTCTTGGGTGTGAGAAAGCGATTTTCCTCAAGAGAAACAAGCTTGAGACCCAAATTTCTATACTCATAACTCATTAGGGACATGCACTGAAAAAACGATCAAGAACAACCTGCTCTGATACTACTGATCTAGATTACTTTCAGCACAAAATGAGAGCGGAGATATAATAAAAAAATGCATAGAGATATCGCATATATTCAATAATATAACAGAAATGTATCAGAGATGAAACCATAAACACAGATATACAGTAATATATGATTTCTATTAATGAAATAAATGTACAGAGACTGTAAAAATACAGAGTGAAAGACTCGCTAAAATGTTGGTAGCTTATCTATGAGAAGAGATGTGATGGCTACTCGCATTCACAAGAAGATGATTACAATGAGGCTATGAAGGAAATTTTACAATAAAATGGAATGCCCAAAACCCTAGACATCCAAAAACCTAACCCTAGGAGATGAAGTGCCAAAAGTCATGTGGGCTCCGTTTGGGTAAGTTAGTACATCAACTTCCTGGGGTCATAACTTTTGCATACGAACTCCGTTTTAGGCGTATGATAGCCTGTTGGAAAGGTATCATAGAGTAGATTCATTTTGGGGGATCAATCATGCCTTCGGATATCATTGAGAATCTTTATCCAGAAAAACCTTCATTTAGGCCCTCAAAATGGCCCCAAAAGTTTAAAACTGCTAAAAATAGTAAGTTGCCAAAATTGCCAGAAAATTGTTTTGAGTCAGTTGGAAAAGGTGGGTGGCCATCGATATCCACCTGGATCATGCCCTTTTTTTTGAAGAATTCCCCAACAAATTTCACGAGGTTGATGGATGATATTTTGCGGCCTTTCACTAATTATTTTGTGGTGGTGTATCTAGATGACATCCTCATCTACATCAAGACTTGGGCAGAACACTTGCAGCATATTCTATAGGTTTTGCACACTCTGCAACAATACAAGCTATATGCCAACTTGGAAAAATGATCCTTCGGCATGGATAGGTTCTAGTACCTAGGCTACATTGTTGATGTGCATGGTGTGCATGTTTATCCAGCCAAGATCCAAGTCATTCGTGATTGACCAACCCCAACCACAATCACTGAGTTTCAGAGCTTCTTAGTCCTTGCCAATTTCTATTACAGGTTTGTATTGGGATTATCCCATATTGCACGAGCCCTCAATCAAATAACGAGAGGTGGTGGTAATGAAAAATTTGTGTGGGGCCTGTTCCAACAGAAAGCATTCGATGATCTAAAGAAATGCTTGTGTTCAAACCCAATGCTCTCATTACCTGACTTGCAACAACCCTTTGAGATTGAGACATATGCTTTATATTATGTTGTGAGCGCATTCCTCACTCAGCACGACCACCCCATGGCCTATCATAGTGAGACACTATCAGATGTTATCCAATGTTGACTGAGGACTACAATGATATCATAATCTGAAGCTGTCTCAATCTCAAATGGTTGCTGCAGGTTTGGTAGATTGAGGAATGGTATTGAGCAGAGGATAAATTTTAAATCCTTGAATAATTTTGATGGGGATAAGACCACACAAAATTGGCCTTCACGGCACCCTTGGTCACCTGGATTAGGGCCCAAGTGATATGAAATAACCCCAACACAAACCATTGGTAGAAGCTGGTGAGGATTAAGAAGCTGTGGAGCTTAGTCATTGTCTTCGGGGCCAACCAATCGTGGATGACTTGGATCTTGGTTGGATCCACATGTACACTCTTCTCATCCATGATGTATCCCAAATATTGTATTCTCTGCATGCAGAAGGAACACTTCTCCAAATTGGAATATAATTTGTGTTGTCATAGGGTGCCCAAAACCTGTT
Organism: Picea mariana; assembly: GCA_032191745.1. NCBI lineage: Eukaryota > Viridiplantae > Streptophyta > Pinopsida > Pinales > Pinaceae > Picea > Picea mariana. Next base: position 191,714 of record JASDQU010103827.1, read on the forward strand.
GAATATGCTCCAAATGTTCCTCCCAAGTTTTGTTGAAGATGAGGATGTCAATAAAATATACAACCACAAAGGAGATTGTGAATGGTCGTAATATATCATCCATCATCCAAACGAATGTGTCTAAGGAATTAGTCAATCCGAAAGGCATGACCAACCACTCAAAGAGGTCTTCTTTAGACTTGGAGGTTGTCTTCCACACATCAATTTTCTCATTCGACCCATCGTGGTAGCTTGACTTCAGATCAATCTTACTGAAAAACTTGGCTCCCTTGAGCTAACCAAGAAGATCATCAATCCAAGAAATTAGGTATTGGTTCTTGACCATGATATTGTTCAGGTATCTATAATCAACACAAAGTCACCATATCTCATCCTTATTCTATACCAGAGCAATTGGGCTCTCGCAAGGTGAGGATATTGGTCTGATGTGGCCCTTCATAATTAGCTCTTGGATTTGGCATTTGATTTTTTCATTCTCCATAACAGAATGCCTGTATACAGGGTCGTTAGGAAGAGGAGTACCAAGTGTTATATTAATTGAGTTCTTTACCTGACAGTGCACATGCACCCCAGTAGGCAAGGAAAATATGTCTTTGTACTCCTCTACTATTTCATCCACTTATTGTCGTTGGGAAAATAGACCCCATGCAGAGGTTTTGGTAGTTGTAGTGACATTATGTTCACCTTCTGATCAAACCATACAAAGGAAAAATCTCATGTTATGAGAGACCACCTTTCTGCACTACTTCATAGAGATCAAAGAGACCACAATATTTGGGATTACCTCCGGTACCCTATAGAGTTGATCTCCCAAAGTAACAATGATAGTAGAGGGCCTAGATTCATAAAAAACATGACACTTCCACATATATGGTTGTCCTAGAGAAAAAAACACAAGATTCAAGGGGGGAAACATCGCACAATACCTCGTCTTTGAAGGGTTTGATGTCATAGTGTAGGTGACATTGTTGACTGATGCTGATGTCTCGTCCCTGGCTGAGCCAACTGATGGTGTATGAATGAGGATGTAGTGTCGTTGTCAGGTTCAACCTCTTGACAACCTCTGCTAAGATCATGTTCTTCTGAATACCATTGTCAACAATGAAATGGAGTGGGTCTCCCTTCACCCACATTTTTTAGTGGAAAAGGTGCTCCCCTTCTTCAGGATCCTCCAGTTCCTTTGGATTGACGTTTTTGGTAGTGATGGTGACACTGGGTTCTGCATCAATGATATGTCTTCCCTTTTTCAGTTCTAAATCAAAGTTTGAGTCAAGATCTGACCCTAGGGATTTTGCCTCATCTAACAATGATTTTTTGGAGTGCATCAGTATTGTGCCAATGGATTTTGTGGAACTCGCACCATTTTCCAGTGTCCTTATTCGACTTCCCATTACCCTTCCTTGTTGGTGGACTGGGTTGGTTATCCTGGGGTTGTTCATCCTTTCTCTGTCTTGTGGCCTAGGATTTAGGGCTACCCTTACCATACTTTGGTTGTTGCGAATTTTCAAACCCAAACTCCCGCTTGTTCTTTTTCTTGAATTTTTGCTCAATTTTGATAGCATATCGATGAGTGAATCCTGATGACAAGATGTCTAGAAACTCCATTTCGGTTTGGATGTACCTGTGCAGATCCCCACAATATTTTAGGAATAGATTATTCTCAGAGTATTTCATACCCATCTTGGTGTGCAAGGTATGGAAAATATTTGTGAACTCTGCCATCGTTTGACCCCTCTCTTGACGCAGTGTGGTCCATCTCGTGTACTGGTCATCATAACTTCCAAAAGGGTAATATTGTTCCTTGAAGGAATCAATAAAATCCTCCCAAGAGGGTGCTCGACAAAAAATTATAGACTCATCCTCAGAATGTTTCTCAAATTAAGTATCCCACCAATATTTGACATGGGGAAGGGCCTTAAGTAGTGTGAAGGTGATCTTTTCACCGTTGGAGAAATTATGGACAAAAAAATAACCCTCTAGAAGATTTAACCATTTTTCTAAAGTGTCGGTGTCTATCTGGCCTTCAAATGAAGGAATATCAAAGTTAAATTGTACCTTTAAGGGCGTCTGTAACATCCTCAACCACCAACAGGCTGGGCTACACCACTTCTTGGAAATCTCTCTTAGCACTGATACCATTTTGTGACGCCTCGACCTAACTCGGTCAGGCCATGCTACTGCAATTAACGCTATGAAACACACACACACACACACACACACACATATATGATGTAATTCTAGCAAAAATAGCATTCTATTCATACACATTTCATGCAGAAGTGACAATAATGCATACATGCAATAAACATAGACAATTCTAGTAACATTATAACACATGTACACAATACACATCATACAAACAACAAATATTTGGTACTTTTATTTTAATAGATGAGTACCAACTGTGTACAGACCTTGCACRAACCTCCCAGCCTTAGACCACACTGCTCATCATGCTCAACAGTGGGTCACCCTTGAGCTAGGACTAAACTCCACCCAGGGCAAAGGAATCCTAGACCTAGGATGAGGCTACGGGAAACTGCACTGTGAAATTGGAAGGATTCTCTCTAAGGATCCTACTTACACCCACTGCTCAGGGACTCTCATTACCCACATGCATGTCCCACCCCAGGAATATGCACCTTCATTGTTCCATAGTCCACCAGCTACTCTACTTCCCTTCCAAGGCTTCAAAAAAAGGCCAGATCAAGAATTCTCTGAGATCTGTAGCTAGTACTGGACTCCGTCCAGAAGAAATCATTTCCCATCAAACTCTCTTGCCTGGAGAGAGTTTCTAATAGGCCTGAAAACCTGCTTCTTCAACCACGGGTCTGTCAACCCTCCTCTTCAATCCACAACCATCAAAAATCAGGTAAGGCAAGGGGACAACTCATCAATCGACAGAGGTTCACAAAGGTGAAAATGACTCTCACTGCGTACTTGTTTAGTGCATGCGTGAACTGACCAAGGGATGTAAATCATGCCAAGGATGAACTCATGGGAAACTAAATGGCTAGACTGGTTAGAATGTTGAGAGTGAGCAAGGAAAATTGTGAGAATGGTCAGCTTGCAAAATTGTGAGAGAGCTGCAATGGTGAAAGAGAACTACTCACGGAAGGTGGCCAGAATGGTTCGTGAACCCCGAACAAAGGTGTAACTTCCCACATAAATTTGCATGTGTCCTAGGTGACACTTGGCTCTCCAGGAGCACACTCCTCTCCACTTGGAGTTTGTTCCTCCCCTCAAAGGAACTTAGGATAACTGGGTTTATTTTCCCAACTTTATTACTTTTTAGGAATACATTATAATATTCCCTTGGGTCAAGCCCTCAATATTATCCCCTCTTTACTAGCCTCTCAACCCCATTCCTTTCCCTACTCAGTGGATCTTAGTCTCCCATAACTCTTTCTTCATGTTCAGTCTACACGCAACGATGTATTTTATTAATAATCTGCATAATTACATATACAAAAATCAGGCCCACTAACCTTAGCATCTAGGCTCTTCGGCCTAATAAACACATAAGCCTACCAACTTATAATTACTTGGCTCACCAACATACAAACATCATTATATTTCACAGGGGCATGGCCTTGGTGTATTACAATCCCCTCCCCTCATTTTTTCACTATCCTTAGTGCAACTCATTTACATAATATCAACAACATTTTCAAAATCTTCAAAAATATATGGGTACTCTGCCTACATAGCATCTTCATGCTCCCATGTTGCATCCTCGGGACCATACCAAGTCTAATGAAATTTAACAAGCCCTATGGCTCGATTCTTGAGATGCTTTATTTTTCGATCCAGTATACACATTGGATGCACCTAAAAAGCGCTTTCCTGCTCCACCTGAATCACATTCCAATAAATAACATGATTAGTATCAGGTACATACTTCTTAAGCAATGACACATGAAATGCATTATGTATAGACATGCATGCAGGCAATGAAATCCTATACGCTACTGGACCAATCCTCTCTAGGATTTCAAATGACCCACAATATCGAGCTGCCAACTTTGAACAATTTCCCAACTTCATGGACCTTTTGTTGGCATTCACTCTCAGGAATACATGATCCCCTACTTTAAATTCCCTGTGAGTTTTGTTCTTATCAGCATAACTTTTTTTCCTGTCTTAGGCAACCTTCAAATTCTGCTTAATATTCATCATTTGTTCTTCCATTTCCTGAAGCAACTATGGCCCAACCACTTCCCTATCAGCTGGGTTGTCCCAGCTTACTGGGGTGTTGCACTTTCTTCCATAAATCACTTCAAACAGGCTCATCTTCAGTGATTCTTGATACCCATTATTGTCGAAAAATTCTACCAAGTGTAGATAATTTTCCCATTTAGATGGTTTGTCCACCACATACATTATTAACATATCTTCTATCACTTGGTTCACTCTCTTTGTCTTCCCATCAGAGTCAGGATGATAAGCAGTGCTGGAGTTCAGATTTGTTCTCAACCCCTTGAATAACCCCTTCCAGAAATTTGATGTAAACTTTGGGTCTCTGTTAGACAAAATTGTGTTGGGCATGCCATGCAAGTGTGCTACTTCCCTCATATAAATATTATCAAAATTAGTTTCTTTATGAGTAGTCTTCATAGGAATGAAATGGGAAGCTTTAGTAAGCTTGTCCACCACTACCATGATTGCATCATCTTGCTTTCTTGTTATGAGATATCCTGTGATGAAATCCATTGCCACCACTTTCCATTTCCACTCAGGAATGGGTAATGGTTGTAGTAACCCAGATGGGTTTCTATGCTCAGCCTTGACCTTTTGAAATTCCAAGCATTTAGCAATAAAATTAGCAATCTCCCTCTTCATTCCTGGCCAATAATATTGGCTTTTGACTGCTGAGATTGTTCTCTGATATCCTGGATGTATTGAATAAGGCACATTATGCATCTCCTTTAAAATCACACTCCTCAATTCTGGAGAATCTAGTACATAAAATTTGTTTGTGTATAAGAGAATTCCATCAATTCCCAATTCATAATCCTCAACCTTCTACTACATTTTACCTTGCTGCAATTTCGTTACCAAATCCATGTACTGCAAATATGAATTTGCAGCTTCAGAAATTCTTCCTTTAAGATCCATCTGGTACATGCTAATGGTTGTAGCATGTAGTTCATGCACTCTCCTGCTGAGTGTGTCAACCACTTTGCTCTCCTTTCCTTTGATATGATTGATATCAAAGTCATACTCATAGAGAAATTCCAACCATATACTATGCGTAACATTCAAAGTAGGATGATCAAACAAATACTTCAGACCATTATGGTCTGTCCTCATCTCAAACCTCTTTCCCATGAGGTACTGCCTCCACGTCTTCAAAGTGTGCACTATGGCTGCCAATTCCAAATCATGAGTGACATAGAGGCTTTCATTCTCTTTCAACTTCCTTGATTCATAACATACAACAAACCCATTCTGACTAAGGACTACATCAAGTCCTTCTTTTCACGCATCTGTGCAAAACACAAAATCTTCATTTGGATCTGCAATCTTCGGTATTATAGCAATGGTTAACAATTGCTTCAATGGCTGGAAACTCTTTTCACATTCTTTTTTCCATTGAAACTTCTTCCCCTTCATTTGCAAGGAAGTGATGGGGTGAACTATTCTCGAAAAACCTACAATGAACCTCCTATAATAGCCAACTAGACCCATGAAAGATCTAACTTTTGTCACATTCTTAGGTGTTTTCCACCCTTTAATGGCCTCAATATTTTTGGGGTCCACTACTATCCCTTCTTCAGATATGCTATGCCCCAAATAGTGAATTTTGTTTTGATAAAATGAGCACTTGCTCAATTTTTCATACAACTGATGTTCTCATAGCACTTGCAACACCATCCTCAAATGATACTCATGTTTTTCTTCTGACTTGGAATATACAAGGATGTCATCCAGAAAAACAATGACAAACTTGTCTAAATATTCCCGGAAAACACCATTCATTAAGGACATGAAAACAACTGGTGCATTTTACAACCCAAATGGCACCACTGTGAACTCATAATGATCATTCCTTGTCCTAAAGGTTGTCTTGTTGATAAATTCCTCTTTAATCCTTAGCTGATATCTATCTTAGAAAATATCTTTACATCCTTTAATTGATCAAAGAGATCATCAATCCTTGGTAGATGATACTTGTTATTTATAGTTACTTTGTTCAACTATATGAAGTCTATGCACAATCTCTGTTGGCATATTTATTATGGACATAAGGTAGAGTATTTGTTTGTCATTGATGGCAAGCTCAGCCCGATGATGACGAACAAGAGAAAGTGGCAAGACCAGTAGCGCAACGATGATGGCATGGAAATATCATAAGCGTAATCTCAAGAGGAGGAGAAACAATGATCGTTGGATCACCCATCCTGAATTTCGGATGGCCGTCAGATATGAATTAAGATAGGAGGAGCACGCATAAGAGGAGAACATATATCATGCATAAGATATGAGCGTGAAGACCGACTATCATTGGATCCATAAGAAGGAGCATGATATTTACGTGCAATATGAAGCGGGCCTACAAAATCCTGAAAGTAGGAGGATCGTCCATCTTCAAGAAGTAAACGTGGTGAGCGACTAGAATTTCGTTGACTTGCACATTGGAGGAGTCAATGGAGCATGGTGTGGGAACTTGTGATATGTGATATCCCGAAATGATCCGGGCTGTCGGATTGAGGATTGATCTGAACCTTTGGATCGAGGGTCATGGACCATTAGATGTAGACTACACGTGGCAAGAGGTCAACTTTTCGCTGACTGAAAAGTCAAAGGTAGGAGGAGCTCTATCCTTTGAAATCATGAAACGCAAAACTGCGATTCAATATGAGTCATTGATCAAGAGAGAGCATGGACCATTGATTTGTCTCCATTTCGGAGTTTCAGATACCGAGAGTTGGAGGAGTCAAGGAGAATCATGGAAAAATCGTGAAGCGCCTTTTGGCGCATCCTGTGGTCACCATCGGTGGTCACGTGAGGGGAAGAAGTAGCAGTGTTAAGCTCCATTTCAGAGTTTCGGTGATCACGACATGGAGAGTCAAGACCCTTCATCATAGGAGTCTCGAAGTGCGAAATCGTGAAGTGCCTTTTGGTGTAGGCTGTGGTCACTGCCCATGGTCACAAGAAGGGAAGGAGCTAGCAGTTAAGCTCCATTTCAGAGTTTTGTGATTCGAGGTTTTTGGAAGCAACTCACGGTAGAAACGTCGAAATGCGAAATCGCGAAACACTCTCGTTCTTGGCCCCTAGTCATAACTTATGGTCACATCGACGAAGGCTTAAGGGAGGAGATAGCACGAAGCTAAGATCCATTTCAGAGATCACGACATGGGAGATTCGAGATCTCTCATTACAAGAATCTGAAACACAAAATCGTGAAATCACTTTCTGTTTATCCTGTGGTCACATCCAGTGGGCATATGGAATAAATGCAAGACCTTGCAGATTTAATCCAACGGTGCTGGTTAATTGGGAATTTGATCGAAGGGATACTGTCTCACCTCATGGTTAACTGTTCAATTATGATTCAATTAACATAACTAAATCATAGTTCTTGGACGTTTGGCGATTCAATTGTTGAGGCATTTTTCTTGGAGATTCGAAGTGTAACTGAATTGGTAGGAGAGCATAAGAGAGACATGCAGTGATGTTGTGAGGTTGGTTGTTCTAACGAAAAAAATGAGTTGAACTGTAAGAAAGGAAAAATTATAGTATGCGCAGTGTGAGATCAAACTCAGAGATGAGTAACAGATGATGAACAGACACAAGCAAGAGCAGAATGGCAGAACAGTTTGAAGCAGAGAAAAATTGTAGAAAAAATAGAAGCAGAGAAGAATTGCAGGACAAAGGAGAAGTGGTAAGAATTGAAACACATGTATTGTTGGTTATTCAATCATTTATTTATAATCAAGGAGGTAGGGTGGTTCTAGGGAGGACTGTGGTCCTCTGATATTCAAGTTGGTACTTGAATATTGGAAGTTGTATCTTCCATCTAGTTGTGGCTAGAAAACAGGGTGGCAGGGTGGTGCTTGGGAAAACATAGAGTTTTCTGTATGCAAGTTGGAGCTTGTATAAGTCCAGTTGGTGCTGGAAAATTTATGGAGTTGATGCTTCCTTCTAGTGGGTGCTAGAGAAACCAGAGACTTGGTGCTCTCAACAAGTTGGAGATTGTAAAACAGAGGTAGTAGCCTCACATTGAGTTGGTTCTCAAATATAGATGATGTACAGAACTTAAAAGACTGCCTATCATTTCGAAGAAGAAGAGGTTTTCTCCCTTTATGGGTTTCCTCGTGAAAATTTGTCTCTGTGTCTATTTTATGTGTGACTGATGCTCATTATTTATGTTTTCTATATCTTGTATAATATTGATGGTCACTTAGAGAAGATTAAAAATGGTTTAATAGACTTAAAATTGTTTCAGCACAGTAACAACTGATTCACCCCCCCTCTCAGTTGTCTTAGTAATTTCACAATTGGTATCAGAGTGGGTTCCTTTATTTAAAAGGTATATCTATAAGCTTAAACATGACATGTCATGAAGGGACTTCAGCCACTAAGCCTCCTCTATTTGATGGAACAAATTTTTCCTTCTGAAAGGTTAGAATGAGAACATATTTAATGGCCTTAGGTGTTGATGTTTGGGATGTAGTAGAGACTGGATATACAAAGCTTGTTGTGATAGCTTCCAAGGATGATAAGTTAGAGTTTAGATTTAATGCTAAGGGAATGAATGTTATCTTGAATGGACTTGTTGAAGTTGAGTTTGTAAAGGTGATGCATCTTGAAACTTCCAAAGCAATGTGGGATAAACTTATTAGCAGTTATGAAGGAAATGACAAAGTAAAAGATGCCAAACTTCAAACATATAGATTGAAATTTGAACAACTAAAGATGGATGAAGATGAAATAGTTAGAAAGTATTTTTTAAGAGTTGAAGAACTTGTGAATGCCATGAAGATTCTTGGTGAGAAGATTTAAGAAACATTTTTAGTTCATAATATTTTAAGATTGTTGCTTCATAAATTTAATCCAAAAGTCTCTGCAATAGAAGAACTAAATGATCTTAAAACTACGTCCATTGATCAACTCCTAGGAACTCTAATTGCATATGAAATGAGAATTAGCAAAGATAAATCCATTACAAGAGAAGCGTCTTTTAAAGTAAACAAGAATACTGATTTAGAATTAGATGATATTGAGGAAAAAATTGTGAGAAGGTTAAAGAAAGGATCAGGAAAATATCAAGGAAAGATTCCCTTCAAATGTTTTAACTATGGTAAGATTGGTCATTTTTCATCTAAGTGTCCTCACCAGGAAACGGACCAGAACTCTGATGGTGAAAATAAATACAAATTTAAGAAATATAGTAAAAAGAAAAGTTTGTGTGCAAACAATGACAATTCCTCAGAAGACATAGATAGCGATTCATCATGTGTAGACAAAGTGAATGATTTTATGCTTATGGCTATGGGAGATCTTGATGATGAACACAAAGTAGGTGAAATGGATGACGAAGAAGTTGTGGTAGATATGGAAGGTGAATTAATCAGTGCCTTGGAAGAAATTGACAGACTCAGATTTAAGAAGAGAAAACAAAAAAAAATGTTGATGTAGCTTAAAATGAATGATAAAAAACCTGATGAAGACTTTGATCTACTAAAAGTTGAGTTAGAAGAGGCAAAGAAAATAGAGGAAATTCTAAAACAACAGTTATCAAAGAAGAAAGTGAGGTGTGAAGCCTTAAAAGAAGAGATAGTAAAAACCATAAAAGAAATGGAGAAGTTTAAGGCATTGTATCACCAAAATATGTCAACTATTAAAGCTTTAGAAGGATTAACCTCCATTCTAAATTAGCAAAGGAATCCAAATTTGAAAGCTAGTTTGGGCTATGAAGAAGGATCAAGTAGTGATCATCCAAGTAATACCGAACCCATCAAATTTGTCAAATCTACAATCATTGACAACAACCACTCTACAGAAACAAAGAAATAAAATCAACCACCAAGAAGGAATGAAGGAAAAAGTACCAGAACCGAATCTGTAGATGTGAGAAATTATCAACATGAAAGAAATCGACCCGCTCAAAGAAGACAGATTTTTTTCCAGGTACAAAGGATTTTTCTATGGATATTGTTTTTTGATCTGTTCTAACTTGGGTCACAAATCTATAACTTGTTCTTTAAGATTTATATATGAGCAATCAAGATACTCAAGGAATAACTATCTGCCACAACAAAGATTGAGACAACCAAGAAAAAAACAACCAAAGATTATAAATCATGCAATGGATGGGAAAAGGACACAGGTTAAACATAACAATGATTATGAGAATACCAATCACTATGATCTGCTATTCAGTGAACCAAAATGTTACATCTTCCATAATTATGTACATAAAGCTGCAGATTGTCGTTTAAGGAATTATAAGCTAGATTTGAATCCCACTACTGAAAATTTCAAGGTTTGGAAGAAGAAAGAAGATAAGTGTGGACTAGTGTTATCAACCCAAAGACAAAATAAACCCTAGTATATTGACAGTGGATGTTCCAAACATATGACTGGAGATAAAAGTAAGTTTCTAACTCTAAGTGAAAACAAATCAGGGAATGTAACTTTTGGAAACGATGTACCGGGAAAAATAAAAGGTAAAGGAATGGTAAGTCTGAGTAATGGAAAAGGAAAAGATCAAGATGTGTTATTTGTATATGGTTTGAAACATAATCTATTTAGTGTCAGTCAAGTCTCTGACCGAGGATGTGAATTTTTTTTACTTCTAAAGATTGTAAAATAAATTATGTGAATTCAGGACAGTTGGTTGCAAAAGGGATAAGAACATAAAACAATGTCTATGTGTTAAAATAAGAAAAAGAAGAATGCCACTTAAGCAAGTATGATGAAAGTTGGCTATGGCATAGGAGACTTGAACATCTAAATTTTGATCATATAATCAAACTTAGAAACAATGGGGAAGTTGTTGGCCCTTGACCAAGTTTAAGAGTACTTGGTCATACTTGACCACTTTTGGGACTGCGACAACTTGCCAAGGAAGGAGCGCAACTCGAAGCAGAAAATAAGGAAGCAAGACCTACTTTTGGGTCCATTTTAGGGTTTTGGGTTGATGTAATGGGAAGGGGATGTCGGCCCGTGGGTTTACCCACGTTTAGGCCCATTTTGTAATCTATAAATAGGCAATGTAGATAGTAAGATAAAGGGGAGATAGTAATTTAGTACATCTATGTGATGTATGAATGAAAGCTTAGTGCTAGTAATTGGATATGTGTGATCGGATGTATCTTAGAGTGATCTGTGCATGAGATCGGAGAGCTAAGTGCAGGTTGTTATAGTCTAATGCTGAAGAGAAAGGAAGAAGGATCTAGTGAGTTGCGCAGATCTTATGTCCTATGCATAGTAAGGTTCATTAGAGCTCTATGTTGTAACTGCTTGACCGAGAGAATATACAGAAGACTTTGTGGACGTAGCCCCAGGGTGGGGGTGAACCACGATAACTGTGTGTATAGTGTTTTGTGCTTCGATCTTATGTATTTATCTCTTTCTTGGCTAAGTGCTTGATGTGATTAAGTAGATCTAGTTATGCTTTGTGTTGTTGATGAATGAATGAACATTAGATATGATATATGAGATGCTTAGTGCTTGATCTAGTGAATCTAACCTATATTTATGTGGATAAGTATTGAATCATTCTTAGTATAAGTATTCAATGTGATTATTTGTGCCTTATGCGAAGTATATTAATGAATGTATGTTAAGGAATAACTGATGCTAAGTGCGTTGTAAGAAACATAATCATAGATATGTGTCCTAGCTAAGGTTGCAGACACATGAGTCTTGCAACCACCCCTACCTCTACCTCAGGTGAGACTTCATCTACTTTGCAGGTGTTGTCGAAAGGGCCGGTAGTTAGGGCTTTGTTAGTGTGATCTTGAGCGTTGAACCCTGGGTCTACCCTTGTGCCAATAGAAGTAAAGGATCTTCCAAAGATATCAAAGCCATATGATTCTGTTTGTAAACTGTGCTAGATAGGAAAGCTTACTTAGACACAGTTCAAATCTAAAAACTTTCCTTCAACATAAAAACCACTCCAGTTAGTACATATGGATTTATGTGGACCATCAAGGAAAGAAGGTATAGGAAAATAAAATTATTTTATATTGATTATTGATGATTATTCTAGACTAACATGGGTTGCCTTTTTGAAGGAAAAATCTGAAGCATTTGAAAAATTCAAAGTGTTTAAGACTCTGACTGAGAATCAAACGGGAAAAAGATTGAAGGTAGTAAGGTCTGATAGATGAGAAGAGTTTAGTTCATGGAACTTCAAAGAGTTCTGTGATAAACATGGAATCAAATGAGAATACACTATTCCAAGAACTCCACAGCAAAATGGAGTAGTTGAGAGGCAAAATAGATCAGTTCAGCAGATGACAAGATCAATGATGAATAAAAATAATATTGCTCAGACATATTGGGTGGAAGAAATTCATACAATTGTTCATATCCTGAACAAATCTCATCTCAAGCCACACAATGACAAGACTCCTTATGAACTATGGTTTGGAAGATATGCTTCAATCAAGAATTTTAAAGTCTTTGGGAGTAAATGTTATATCAAGAATAATGATGAAAATATTGGAAAATATGATGACAAGGATGATGAAGGTATCTTATTAGGTTATGCTACAAACAGTAAAGGAAACAGATGCTACAATAAGAGGCTGCATTAATTGGTTGAATGTATCGACATAAAAATTGATGAAGAAATCCTGGCATGAAATGTAAGAAGTATTGAACCAAGCACAAAAGATATAGTTGAAGATGAAGATGAACAGGTCCAAGGATCAGAAAGAGAAGAATATGAATCAAATGAAGATACGAATACTCCAACTGGCACAAATCAACAGAAAGAAACAAAACCACCTCTTAGAATTATTAGAAAGAATCATCCTGAAAATCAGATAATTGGAGATTTAAATAAAGGAGTTCAGACAAGAAGGAAATTTATTAAAGACTCAGAACAATCTTAGGTTGCCTTTTTATCTATGATTGAACCTAAAAATTTTGATGAATCCAACCAACATGATGACTGGATTAGAGCTATGAATGAAGAGCCTGATCAGATTGAGAAGAACAATACTTGGGAGCTTTTTCCCAGACCTGAAGATAAGAATGTAATAGGCTCCAAATGGGTGTTCAAGAATAAAATGAATGAAAAAGGAAAATTTGTTAGAAATAAATCCAGATTGGTCTATAAAGGGTATGCACAAGTTGAAGGTGAGGATTTTGATGAAACCTTTTCACCAGTGGAAAGATTGAAAGCCATCAGAATGTTTCTTACATATTCATGTCATAAGAACTTTAAAGTGTATCAGATGGATGTTAAGTCAACATTTCTTAATAGAGATCTAAAGGAAGAAGTATATATGGAGCAACCTGAAGGATTCTCATTGACAGATAATCTTGATTATGTTTGCAAGCTAAAGAAGGCTTTATACAGACTGAAACAAGCACCACGAGCTTGGTACTATAGACTGAACAAATTTTTTCAAGATAAAGGGTTCAAGAAAGGTATAGTTGACAACAATCTCTACATTAAGTCTGAAGGTGATCATTTACTAGTAGTTTTGGTCTATGTAGATGATATTATTTTTGGCTGGACTAATTAATCCTTTGTCCAGTGGTTTGCTAACTCTATGAAAACAGAGTTTGAGATGTCCATGATTGGAGAACTGTCATACTTTCTTGGTTTACAAGTAAATTAGAGTTATGCAAGAATATTTATCTATCAAGAAAAATATTTGAAAGAGATGTTGAATAAATTTTAGATGGAAGATTCTTCTCATGTTAGTACACCTATGGTGGTTGGATGCAAGATCAGTAAATATGATATTTCACCCGATGTTGATCAAAGGACATATCGATCTATGATAGACAATCTTCTGTACATCATTGCATCTCATCTTGATATAATGAAAGTTGTTGGAATGGTAGTTCATTATCAGTCTGCTCCTAAGAAAAGTCATTTAGTATTTGTAACTAGGATATTCAAGTACTTGAAGGGAACAATGACATATGGTCTGTGGTATCCTAGAAATCAAAACTTTCAGTTGACTACTTATTCAGATGTTGATTGGGAAAACTGTGTGGATGAGAGAAAGAGCACCAGTGGAGGAGAATTCTTCCTGGGTGACTCGTTAGTAGCATGGCTTAGTAAGAAGAAGGGATCCATTTCCTTATCAACTACAGAGGTAGACTACATTGATGCTGCTATTTGCTACACACAAATTTTATGGATGATCCAAACTCTTGCATATTTGAAGGTAAATTATACTGATCCAATTACAATTCACTGTGATAACACCAGTTCCATTAGCGTCTCCAAGAATCCCATTCTTCATTCCAAGACTAAGCATATCCCAATAAAATACCATTTTCTCAGAGAACAAGTTACAAACAGAGTTGTTCAACTGAATTATATTCCTTCCACTGAATAGATAGCTGATATATTTACTAAACCGTTAGCAACGACCCCTTTTGGATATCTTCGTCAGAATTTGGGGGTTATAGCTTCTTTCATCTAATCTATTCATCTGGTCAGGGGGAGCACTTATTGAATATTTGTTGTATTTCTAAGCTGCTCATAGTTGACAGGGGGAGCATGTACTGCAACAACTCAAGGGAGCGTGTTTCTTCTTTGACATTGATGTCAAAGGGGGAGAAAGTGTGGTAATGGTAACAATGCTACAGTGGTATGGTTGGATGTCCAGGCAAAGTAGTGTTTAGGTTCTTCAAGGTTGCCATCAATGCCAAAGGGGGAGATTGTTGGCATATTTATTATGGATAGAAGGAAGAGTATTTGTTTGTCATTGATGGCAAGCTCCACCCGATGATGAAAAATAAGATAAAGTGGCAAGACTAGCAGCGCAACGATGATGGCATGAAAATATCAGAAGCATAAGCTCAGGAGGAGGAGCAAAAGTGATCGTTGGATCACCCATCTTGAATTCCCAATGGTCGTTAGATCTGAATTAAGACATGAGGAGTGCGTAGAAGAGGAGAATAGAATTCAGGCATTAGATATGAGTGTGAAGACCGACCGTCATTGGATCCATAAGAAGGAGCATGATATTTACGTGCAAGATGAAGTGGGCCTACAAAACCCTGAAAGAAAGAGGATCATCCATCTTCAAGAAGGACACATGGCGAGTGACTAGAATTTCGCTGACTTGCACATTGGAGGAGTCAACGGAGCATGGTGTGGGAACTTGTGATATGCGATATCCTGAAATGATCCAGGATTTCAGATCGAGGATTGATTTGAACCTTTGGATCGAGGGTCGTGGACCATTGGATGTAGACTACATGTGGCGAGAGGTCAGATTTTCGCTAACTAAAAAGTCAAAGGAAGGAGGATCTCTATCCTTTGAAATCATGAAACGTGAAACCGTGATTCAATCTGAGTCGTTGATCAAGGGAGAGAGTGGACTATTGATCTGGATCCATTTCAGAGTTTCGGATACTGAGAGTTGGATGAGTCAAGGAGACTCAAAAAAAAATTGTGAAATGCCTTTTGGCGTAGCCAGTGGTCATCGTCGGTGGTTACGTGAGGGGAAGAAGCTAGCAGTGCTAAGCTCCATTTTGGAGTTTCGGAAATCATGACATGGAGAGTCGAGACCCTTCATCATAGGAGTCCCAAAGTGTGAAATCACAAAGTGCCTTTTGGTGTAGGCTGTGGTCACCACCCGTGGTCACGAGAAGGGAAGGAGCTAGCAATTAAGCTCCATTTTGGAGTTTTGCGATTCGATGTTTTTAGAAGCAACTCACGACAAAAATGTCGAAATGGGAAATTGTGAAACACTCTTGTTCTTGGCTCCTGGTCATAACTTATGGTCACATCGATGAAGGATTAATGGAGGAGCTAGCATGAAGCTAAGCTCCATTTCAGATATCGTGACATGGGAGAGTTGAGATCTCTCATTAAAATAATTCTGAAACACGAAACTGTGAAATCACTTTTTGTTTAGCCCGTGGTCACATCCATTGGGCATATGGAATAAAGGCAAGACCCTGTAGATTTAATCCAATGGTGCTAGTTAATTGGGAATTTGATCGAAGGGATATTGTCTCAATTATGATTCAGTTATGATTCAGTTAGTAGAAATGAATCATAGCTCTTGGACGTTTGGAGATTTAGTTGCTGAGGCATTTTTATTGGATATTCAAAGTGTAACTGAATTGGTAGGAGAGCATAAGAGAGACATCCAGTGACGATGTGAGGTTGGATGTTCTAACGAAAAAATGAGTTGAAATGTAAGAAAGGAAAAATTACAGTATGCGCAGTGCGAGATCAAATGCAGAGATGAGTAACAGATTCTGAACAGATAGAAGCAAGAGCAGAATGACATAACAGTTTGAAGCAGAGCAGAATTGCAAAACAGATAGAAGCAGAGAAGAATTGCAGGACAGAGGAGAAGTGGTAAGAATTGAAACACCTGTATTGTTGGTTATTCAATCATTTATTTATAATCAGGGAGGTAGGGTGGTGCTAGGGAGGACTAGGGTACTCTTATATTCAAGTTGGTACTTGAATATTGGAAGTTGTATCTTCCATATAGTTGTGGCTAGAAAACAGGGTGGTAGGGTGGTGCTTGAGAAAACACAGAGTTGTATGTATGCAAGTTGGTGCTTGTATAAGTCCAGTTGGTGCTGGAACATTTAGGGATTTGATGCTTCCTTCTAGTGGGTGCTGGAGAAACCAGAGAGTTGGTGCTCTCAACAAGTTGGAGCTTGTAAAATGGAGGTAGTAGACTCACATTGAGTTGGTGCTCAAATATAGATGATGTACAAAACTTAAAAGACCACCTATCATTTCGAACAAGAAGAGGTTTTCTCCCTTTATGGGTTTCCTCGTGAAAAATTGTCTCTGTGTATATTTTATGTGTGACTGATGCTCATTATTTATGGTGTCCATATCTTGTATAATATTGATGGTCACTTGGAGAAGATTAAAAATGGTTTAATAGACTTAAAATTGTTTAAGCACAGTAACAACTGTCTCAACCCCCCTCTCAGTTGTCTTAGTAATTTCAACAATCTCAATGTCCCATCTTTCTTTTTCACGAAAAAGACTGGGGCACCCCAAGGTGACACACTTGGGCATATATACCCCTTCTTCAGAAGTTCTTCAAGCTGCATTTGCAATTCCTTCAGCTATGGTGTACTCATTCTGTAAGGAGTCTTTGATACTGGAGCTGCTCTAGGCATCAAATTAATAGATAAATCAATATCTCTCTTTGGAGGTAGTCTTGGTACCTCCTTGAACAAATCTTCAAAATATTCCAGGACTGCATGATATTCCAATTTTGGCACCTTATCCTTAGATACTTTCTCCATATGGGCTGCAAATATTTGATAGCCTTTCCTGTCGCACTTCTTCAGTTGCATTGCTGAGATTTATTGAATAGTAACTGCCCTAGGAATTCCTTGGACTGTTTTCCAATTTCCTTCCTCATCCAAGCAAGTGAATGCATTTTTATGGCAGTCTAAGATGACATGGTGTTGGTCCAACCAATCCATATCAATTAGGAAATCATATGATCCTAACGACAAGATTTTCAAATCCGCCTTGGTACACATCCCATTCATGCCCACTGGACATGATTTAACCAAAACAACAACTTTCCTCTTGGCTCCTGTAGCCAGTTTTACTAGTCAATATTTCCCATGCTTGCTTCTTGGAAAAATAAATCTTTCCACTACCTTAGGGTCTATATAGCTATAACAATCCCTCGAATCAAT
>JASDQU010103827.1:209779-224720 GCA_032191745.1 Picea mariana
ATTTTTATATTCAACGTTGAATATATTCCCTTCTTATATAATGTTTTCCTAATTTTGTTGTGTTTCTAGTTTTAATTAATTTTCTTCTATAGCACACGCATGTGCTTGTTCATGCACACACGTGCATGCTCACAAACACACCCGTCTTTACTCATGTTACAAATCGATGATATGATAATTTGATATCCCTAAACCTACGTACCAAAAAAAATTAAAAGAAAAACGCATTAGCTTGGGTCAACATCTTTAAAAATGTAATTTTATTTTTATTTGGAATTTAAGGAATAAATAATCTCCACACAAAAAATGACGAGTTTATGCAAGGTTTTACAAATGGTGTGTGTAAGCATTAATATGATCAAAGTATAATATCATAGTATTTTTTTCCCAAAAATATTTAAAACTGAAAGTAATAGGTTTCACATGAATCATTATTATCCTTAAACTTACATTTTTTAAGGACCTAATATCCCATAAATGGAAAATTTACATATTAAATGTCAATACAAAATTCTACAAAAGTAATAAATGCCAAGATAAATAAATTTTATACAAGATGTAATTTTATTTGAATTGGATTATTTTTGAAATGATAGGAAGGTAGAAATATAACAGAGATAACAAAGAAATACACAGAGATATGGCAAGGAGCACAATAATATAGTAAATATCATATTTTATTAATGACTATCTGAAATACAAAAGACTGTAAAATGCAAAAACATACAAGCTAGCTAGAATGATGGTAGTTTATCTCTGAGAAGATGTGTATCGACTACACTCATTCGCAAGAAGTTGGTTACAATGGGACTCCAAAGGCATTTTTAACATAAAGAAAAAGTTAGAAGACTCTAAACATCCAAAATCCTATCCCCGAGAGATAAAACACCAAAAGGTTTGTGGGCCTCGATGGGGATATTTAATATGTCAACTTCCTGAGGGCGTAACTTTTGCATACAAACTCTGTTTGGGGCACTCGATACCTCATCAGAAAAGTCTAGACGAGGACAACAAATTCTGTTTGGCCATGATTTTCCTCTTATCGTGTATTGGGCACTAGCGAGCTAGAAAAAACATCGTTTAGGGCATCAAAATGGCCCCGGAAGTTTGGGACCCGAAAAATTGTAGAAAAACTGCCAAGATGGAAAAATTGTAACTTGAGCCAGTGGAATAGGTGGGTAGCCACCAATGTCCACCTGGATAATTCCTCCCCCCTTAAGAAGAAATTGTCTCTATTGCATTAAGTTCCTCTATCAGATGGGAAGCTTCTGTTGAATCTGACTCCTAGTGAGCCACTTGCCCTGATGAAGAAATTGCCTTGATTTGAGAACCTCATAGAGTTGGATGGTCTATTGTCGGGTGTCCTTTGTATTGGTGTCCATGATCTGATCCATCGTATATTTTTTGATGCAGTTAGGATTGAATTTTGTAGGGGCCAATTGCTCAGCCGCATCCAAAGTGTCCAGGAGAGGTGGAAAATATGGTCGAAGTGGTTCCACATTAAATACTGGGTGAAAGCCAAGGAAAGGAGGAATACCTAATTCAAAAGAATTCTCACCCACAATCTTGGTGATGGTGTAAGGCTTGTATCATAGTGGGCATAGATTCTGATGGAGTCTTGTGAGGTGTTGTTTTTGCAAATGCAACCATACCTTATCTCCCACTTGAAATTTGTGTGGTCCCTGACGTTGATAGTGGCGTTGCTTGTACTTGGCATTGGATTTTTCTACACAATATCATGAACTTGTTGTTGGATGTGCTCAACAAATTTGGTTGCCCGATCAACCTCGGTCTGAGCATGGGAGGACTATTATTGTGTGGTTGCAATGGGAAGAGTTACGTCAATGGAGGCCAATGGTTGGAACCTCAAGAACACTTGAAAATGGATGTGGCCAATAGAATTGTGGAGGGCTATGTTGTATCTATGTTGAACATAAGGAAGGTTTCCATCCCATGTGCATGGATGTTTGGAATTATACATCCTTAGGATATGGACAATCATCTCGTTGCCTACCTCTATTTGGCCATGAGTCTGTGGGTGGAAGGAAACCGGTTTGGTCATCTTAGTGTCCATCATCGACAATAGGCTGGACCAAAAAGTGCTGAGGAACCTATTGTCTCAATCAAAGATAATAATTTGTGTTGAAGAAGAGCTTGGCGGTGGCCTCAGGTGTGATTTTCTTCTTGCAGGGTGCCAAAATTTCCATCTTAGATAATCGATCAATGAATACAAAGAAACAATCATCTATTATGAACACAATATATATAATAATAAATGTAAATACATTACAAAATATAAATAATAATAAATAATAAATAATCAATAGTTAATGATTAATAATGAAGAGAAACCTCCCTGATGAAAGGTTGCGTCTCTTCATGGAAGGGCACCCCTACTTGGGTATATAAGGCCTTCATTCTCATTGTAATAGACATCTTATTCATTCTCTCATACATTTATATATTATTTATTATCCTCATGGATATCTTTATATTCCAAGTATTTTGCATATTCTACTCGTAAACCAGATTTGGTTATTACATTTGTGGTAGAAAACTGATCGAGGTGGATATCAGTGGCCACCCACCTTTTCCAAGTGACCCAAAACAATTTTCTGGCAATTTTGGCAATTTACTATTTTTAGCAGTTTTTAACTTCTGGGGCCAGTTCCAAGGCCTAAATGATGTTTTTTTCACAACCGAGCACCTCAATAATAACCTAAGGCTATAATTTATCATGTAAATGAATCGCCTCATCAATACCTTTCCAATGAGCTATCGTGTGCCCTAAACGGAGATCGTATGCAAAAGTTACGACCCTAGGAAGTTAATGTACTAACTTACCCCAACGGGGCTCACATGACTTTTGGCGCTTCATCTCGTAGGGTTAGGTTTTTGGATGTCTAGGGTTTTGACATTTATATTTATTGTAAAAAGGCCTTTAGAGCCTCATTTTACTCATATTCTTGCGAATGAGCATAGCCGTCACATCTCTTTTCAAAGATAAGCTACCACCATTTTAGCAAGCTTGTTTTCAGTCTCCAATTTACAGTTTTCAACATATTTCTTATTTAATATAAGTAAAGTTTTATTGTATCTCTGTTATTGTTCACTATGTCTCTATGTTAACATTATAAATCTGTGGTTTCATTTCATTCTGCTTATAAATTCGGATCAGTGGTATCAGAGCGGTCTACTCCTTGTCATTTTTTAATGCATGTCCCCGACGTGGTTAGGGTATAGAGAGTTGGGTATGGAGCTGGTTTCTCTTGAGGAAAACTTCTCTCACATGCCCAAGAAACTACCCATCGTAGGAGAAAATAAATACGATGGGACATGATATCCTTTCAAAATGTTGCTCGAGGAATCCCTTGAGCGATAGAGAAACGAGATGATGGAAAAATTTGCACAAATCCTTCGATGGTTGTTGACAAGCGACGCATCGACCTCAAGTAGAATCGCGACCCCCTTCAAGGTATAGATCAATTTTGATATTCCTATATTTTAAGTTCAATTAGATGTGGATGTTGTAGATAAATGGTTAAAGCTTCTAGAAGGGTATCTTTTTGTCCACAACTTTTTCGATAGAGAAAATATTATATTTGCACTCCTCAAGGCTGTCCCCCATGTCAAATATTGGTGGGAGACATTCTGTTAGAAAAATAAAATAGAAGGATCCACATTATTTGTAGTTTCACCCACTTGGGATTCCTTCATGGATGTTATTAAGGAACAATACTACCCTATTGGAAGTTATGATGACTTGTATACAAGATGGACCGCATTGTGACAAGAAAGAGACCAAGTAGTTCTAGAGTTCACCAATGTCTTCCATACCTTGCACACCAAGTTGGGTATCAAATATTATGAGTGACATCTAGTGCTCAAGTACTGCAGTGGTATGCATAGATATATCCAAACATAAATGGATTTTTTGGACATCTCTTCCTTGGGTGCGGTTTATCGATATGTCGTCAAAATCGAGCAGAATATTAAACAAAAGACACGATAGTTTGGGTATGAGAACCCCTCACTACAGAAACAGGGAAAGGGAATACCTAAACCACAGAGAAAAGGATAGAGCCAATATGGAAAACCTCATGAAAACCATTAAAGCCGCAAGCAAAGAAGGACAATGGGAAGATGAAGAAAGATATTGGGAAGTGGTGTGACTTCCATAAGAGCCCCTAGAATAACATTATTGATTGCCACTCAAAGCAATCATTCGTGGCTAAAGTAAAATCCTATGAATCAGATGTGGGTTCCAAATTTGAGTTAGAACATAGAGAAAGGGAGACAAATCATTGACACAGAACCTAGTGCCACTATTCCTACCACCGAGATCCAGCACGATGAACCTGTTGAGTGAGAGGAAGGAGAGCTCCTCTTTCATTCACAGATGTGGGTGAAAGGAACTCCACTACACTTCATCATTGATAGTGGTAGCTATAAGAACCTCATCTCATCAGAGGTCATCAAGCGTCAATCCCTATTGACAACACTGCACCTGCACCCAACACCATCGGATGGCTTCGTCAAGGAAGCGATCTTTGCGTCAGCCAATAGTGTCACCTGTCATATGACATAAAGACATTCAAAGATGAGGTATTGTGTGATGTTTCTCCCCTTGAAGTTTGTAATGCTCTTTTGGGCCAACCTTATTTATGGAAACATCACGATGTATATGAGTCTAGGCCTCGTAGTTTTATTATTACTTTGAACATGAAATTGTACAATATACCCAAGGTAGTCCCACCTAGTGTTATTTCCTTGATCTCTAACAAGCAATGCAGGAAGGCCATTTTTCAGACCGGGAAGTTTTTCTTCTTTGTGATTCACTCTTAGAGTGAGTGAAAGGTTGAAACCACATCCATGGCCTTTGTGACTGACCTCTCCATGCAGCAAAAGCAAGTGGATAAGGTCGTGGAAGAATACAAAGAAATCTTCTCATCACCTATTGGAGTACCTCTGCATTGTCGGGTCAAGCTTCCCATTGATCTGACCCCCAACGCACCGCTACCAAATGGGTCCGTCTCTCGTCTCTCTCTACTAGAAGATGAGGAGATCAAGCATTGGATCCAATAACTTCTCCACAAGGGGAACATCTAAACCATCTCATCACCTTGTTGAATCCCAATCGTGTTGGTGCAGAATAAAGACGGGACCTTTCGACTCTACATTTATTATCAAGATCTAAACAAAATCACCGTCAGGAACCGATATCTAATTTCCTGAATCAACGATCTCCTTGATCATCTCAAGGGGGACAAATAATTCAGTAAGATTTATATGAATTCTAGCTACCATCAGGTCCGAATAGAATAGATAGATGTATGGAAAACTGCCTTCAAGTCAAAATAAAGTCTTTTTGAATGGTTGGTCATGCCCTGATCCAGATTATTTTCGGCACGAAATGAGAGAAGAGATATAATAAATAAATGCACATAGATATCACAGATATTCAATAATATAACAGAAATGTATCATATATGAAACCATAAACACAGATATATAGTAATACACGATTTCTATTAATGAAATAAATGTATAGAGACTGTAAAAATACAGAGTGAAAGACTCGCTAGAATGGTGACAATTTAACTTTGAGAAGAGATGTGACGGCTACTTGCATTCATAAGAAGATGATTACAATGAGGCTCTGAAGGCCATCTTATAATAAACCGGAATTCCAAAAACCATAGACATCCAAAAACCTAACCCTAGGAGATGAAGCGCCAAAAGTCATGTGGGCCTCGTTTGGGTAAGTTAATACATCAACTTCTCGAGGTCGTAACTTTTGCATACGATTTCCATTTTAGGCGTATGATAGCCCGTTGGAAATGTATCATCGAGGAGATTCATTTTTTGGGATCAATCATGCCTTCTACTATCATTGAGAATATTGATCCCGAAAAACCTTCATTTAGGCCCTCAAAATGGCCCTGAAAGTTTAAAACTGCTAAAAATAGTAAGTTGCCAAAATTGCCAGAAAACTATTTTGAGCTAGTTGGAAAAGGTGGGTGGCCACCGATATACACCTGGATCAATCGTCCCTCATTAGGAAGCAATGGTATCCATTGCATTGAGTTCTCGGGGGAGAGGGAAAAGCGTTTACTGAATCTGCATCTTGGTGAATTGCTTGCCTTTCTTGAGATGTCGTGCTACTCAGTTTGTGGAAGACTGTCACGAACTTGTTGAGGCTAAGGCTGTTCAACAAGTTGAGCTACATGAGGGGATGGTGCACAGGAGGAATCTTTTCTCTTTGTTGCAACCTCGTTGACCTGATTCTGTTGGATAGAAGGTGCTTGGGGTGAGGCTGTAGTGGTTGTAGTGTCCTTTTGTTCCCCTTTTGAATAGATTGTGAAGAGGCTGAATTTTGTAGTATGATATACTACCTTGCGACACTTTTTAGGTGGAACAGTAGTTGGAACTACCTCTTATATTCTGTAGAGATGACCCCCCAGAAAAACAATGACATTGCGGGGTTAAGACTCATAAATAACATGGTGCTTCCACATATATGGTTGGACCAAGAGAACATCACATACATCCAATGGGGAAACATCACATAATACCTCATCCTTGAAGGGTTGGATGTCGTATGACAATCGACACTGCTGGTTGACACAAATATCTCATCCTTGGAGAAGCAACCCGATGTTGTATGGTTGCAGGTGTGGTGTTTTCGACAATCCCAACTGTTTGACAACCTCTGCTGAGATGAGTTTATTTCGGCTTCCGCTATCAACAATAAAATGCAGCGGGGTCCCCTTCACCCACATCTATGAATGAAAAATGCACTCCCCCTCTTCAGGATTTGTTGGTTCTTCTGGTTGAATTGCTGCAGTCGCAACAATAGCAGTGGGGCATAGATTCATAAAAAACATGACACTTCCACATATATGGTTGTCCTAGAGAAAAAACACAAACTTCAAGGGGGGAAACATCGCACAATACCTCGTATTTGAAGGGTTTGATGTCGTAGTGTAGGTGACATTGTTGACTGATGTTGATGTCTCGTCCTTGGCTGAGCCAACTGATGGTGTATGGATGAGGATGTAGTGTCATTGTCAGGTTCAACCTCTTGAAAACCTCTACTAAGATCATGTTCTTTTGGATACCATTGTCAACAATGAAATGGAGTGGGTCTCTCTTCACCCACATTTTTTAGTGGAAAATGTGCTCCCCTTGTTCAAGATCCTCCAGTTCCTTTGGATGGACGTTTTTGGTAGTGATGGTGACACTGGGTTCTGCATCAATGATATGTCTTCCCTTTTTTAGTTCTAAATCAAAGTTTGAGTCAAGATCTGACCCTAGGGATTTCATCTCATCTAACAATGATTTTTTGGAGTGCATCAGTATTGTGCCAATGGATTTTGTGGAACTCACACCATTTTCCAATGTCCTTATTCGAATTCCCATTACCCTTCCTTGTTGGTGGACTGGGATGGTTATCCTGGCATTGTTCATCCTTGCTCTGTCTTGTGGCCTAGGATTTAGGGCTACCCTTACCATACTTTGGTTGTTGCGAATTTGCAAACCCAAACTCCCGCTTGTTCTTTTTCTTGAATTTTTGCTCAATTTTGATAGCATATCGATGAGTGAATCCTGATGATAAGATGTCTAGAAACTCCATTTGGGTTTGGATGTACCTGTGTAGATCTCCACAATATTTCAGGAATAGATTATTCTCAGAGTATTTCATACCCATCTTGGTGTGCAAGGTATGGAAAATATTTGTGAACTCTGCCATTGTTTGACCCCTCTCTTGACGCAGTGTGGTCCATCTCGTGTACTGGTCATCATAACTTCCAAAAAGGTAATATTGTTCCTTGAGGGAATCAACAAAATCCTCCCAGGAGGGTGCTCGACCAAAAATTATAGACTCATCCTCAGAATGTTTCTCAAAGTAAGTATCCCACCAATATTTGACATGGGGAAGGGCCTTAAGGAGTGTGAAGGTGATCTTTTCACCGTTGGAGAAATTATGGACAAAAAAATAACCCTCTAGAAGATTTAACCATTTTTCTAAAGTGTCGGTGTCTATCTGGCCTTCAAATGAAGGAATATCAAAGTTAAATTGTACCTTGAAGGGCATCTGTAACATCCTCAACCACCAACAGGCTGGGCTACACCACTTCTTGGAAATCTCTCTTAGCACTGATACCATTTTGTGACGCCTCGAACCAACTCGGTCAGGCCATGCTACTGCAATTAACGCTATGAAACACACATACACACACACACACACACATATATGATGTAATTCTAGCAAAAATAACATTCTATTCATACACATTTCATGAAAAAGTGACAATAATGCATACATTCAATAAACACAGACAATTCTAGTAACATTATAACACATGTACACAATACACATCATACAAACAACAAATATTTGGTACTTTTATTTTAATAGATGAGTACCAACTGTGTGCAGACCTTGCACGAACCTCCCAGCCTTAGACCACACTGCTCATCACGCTCAACAGTGGGTCACTCTTGAGCTAGAACTAAACTCCACCCAGGGCAAAGGAATCCTAGACCTAGGATGAGGCTACGAGAAACTACACTATGAAATTGGAAGGATTCTCTCTAAGGATCCTACTTACACCCACTGCTCCGGGACTCTCATTCCCCACATGCCTGTCCCACCCTAGGAATATGCACCTTCATTGTTCCATAGTACATCAGCTACTCCACTTCCCTTCCAAGGCTTCAACAAAAGGCCAGATCAAGAATTCTCTGAGATCTGTAGCTGGTACTGGACTCCGTCCAGAAGAAATCACTTCGCATCAAACTCTCTTGCCTGGAGAGATTTTCTCATAGGCCTAAAAACTTGCTTCTTCAACCACGGGTCTGTCAACCCTCCTCTTCAATCCACAACCACCAAAAATCGGGTAAGGCAAGGGGACAACTCATCAATCTACAGAGGTTCACAAAGGTGAAAATGACTCTCACTGTGTACTTGTTTAGTGCGTGCGGGAACTGAACAAGGGATGGAAATCATGGGAAACTAAATGGCTAGACTGGTTAGAATGTTGAGAGTGAGCAAGGAAAATTGTGAGAATGGTTAGCTTGCAAAATCGCGAGAGAGATGCAATGGTGAAAGCGAACTACTCCCGGAAGGTGGCCAGAATGGTTCGTGAACCCCCAACAAAGGTGTAACTTCCCACATAAATTTTCATGTGTCTTGTGTGACACTTGGCTCTCCAGGAGCATGCTCCTCTCCACTTGGAGTTTGTTCCTCCCTTCAAAAGAACTTAGGATAACTGGGTTTATTTTCCCAACTTTAGTACTTTTTAGGAATACATTATAATATTCCCTTGGGTCAAGCCCTCAATATTATCCCCTCTTTCCTAGCCTCTCATCCTCATTCCTTTCCCTACTCAGTGGAGCTTAGTCTCCCATAACTCTTTCTTCATGTTCAGTCTACACGCAATGATGTATTTTATTAATAATCTGCATAATTACATATACAAAAATCAGGCCCACTAACCTTAGCATCTAGGCTCTTCGGCCTAATAAACACATAAGCCTACCAACTTATAATTACTTGGCTCACCAACATACAAACATCATTATATTTCACAGGGGCTTGGCCTGGGTGTATTACAATCCCCTCCCCTTATTTTTTCACTATCCATAGTGCAACTCATTTACATAATATCAACAACATTTTCAAAATCTTCAAAAATATGTGGGTACTCTGCCTACATAGCATCTTCATGCTCCCATGTTGCATCCTTGGGACCGTACTAGGTATAATGAAATTTAACAAGCCCTATGGCTCGATTCTTGAGATGCTTTATTTTCCGATCCAGTATACACATCGGATGCACTTGAAAAGTGCTTTCCCGCTCCACCTGAATCACATTCCAATAAATAACATGATTAGTATCAGGTACATACTTCTTAAGAAATGACACATGAAATGCATTATGTATAGACATGCATGCATGCAATGAAATCCTATACGCTACTGGACCAATCCTCTCTAGGATTTCAAATGACCCACAATATCGAGCTGCCAACTTTGAACAATTTCCCAACTTCATGGAGCTTTTGTTGGCATTCACTCTTAGGAATACATGATTCCCTACTTTAAATTCCCTGTGATTTTTGTTCTTATCAACGTAACTTTTCTGCCTATCTTAGGAAACCTTCAAATTATGCTTAATATTCATCATTTGTTCTTCCATTTCCTGAAGCAACTCTGGCCCAACCACTTCCCTATCAACTGGGTTGTCCCAGCTTACTGGGGTGTTGCACTTTCTTCCATAAAGCACTTCAAACAGGCTCATCTTCAGTGATGCTTGATACCCATTATTGTCAAAAAATTCTACCAAGTGTAGATAATTTTCCCATTTAGATGGTTTGTCCACCACATACATTATTAACATATCTTCTATCACTTGGTTCACTCTCTCTGTCTTCCCATCAGAGTCAGGATGATAAGTAGTGCTGGAGTTTAGATTTGTTCTGAACCCTTTGAATAACCCCTTCCAGAATTTTGATGTAAACTTTGGGTCTCTATTAGACAAAATTGTGTTGGGCATGCCATGAAAGTGTGCTACTTCCCTCATATAAATATTATCAAAATTAGTTGCTTTATGAGTAGTCTTCATAGGAATGAAATGGGAAGCTTTAGTAAGCTTGTCCACCACTACCATGATTGCATCATCTTGCTTGCTTGTTATGAGAAATCCTGTGATGAAATCCATTGTCACCACTTTCCATTTCCACTCAAAAATGGGTAATGGTTGTAGTAACCCAGATGGGTGTCTATGCTCAGCCTTGACCTTTTGAAATTCCAAGCATTTAGCAATAAAATCAGTAATCTCCCTCTTCATTCCTGGCCAATAATATTGTCTTTTGACTGCTAAGATTGTTCTCTGATATCCTAGATGTCTTGCATAAGGCACATTATGCATCTCCTTTAAAATCACACTCCTCAATTCCGGATAATCTAGTACATAAAATTTGTTTGTGTATAAGAGAATTCCATCAATTCCCAATTCATAATCCTCAACCTTCTGCTACATTTTACCTTGCTGCAATTTCATTACCAAATCCATGTATTGCAAATATGAATTTGCAGCTTCAGAAATTCTTCCTTTAAGATCCATTTGGTACATGCTAATGGTTGTAGCATGTAGTTCATGCACTCTCCTACTGAGTGCGTCAACCACTTTGTTCTCCTTTCCTTTGATATGATTGATATCAAAGTCATACTCACAGAGAAATTCCAACCATCTACTATGCCTAACATTCAAAGTAGGATGATCAAACAAATACTTCAGACCATTATGGTCTGTCCTCATCTCAAACCTCTTTCCCATGAGGTACTGCCTCCACTTCTTCAAAGTGTGCACTATGGCTGCCAATTCCAAATCATGAGTGGCATAGAGGCTTTCATTCTCCTTCAACTTCCTTGATTCATAACATACAACAAACCCATTCTGACTAAGGACTACACCAAGTCCTTCTTTTCACGCATCTGTGCAAAACACAAAATCTTCTTTTGGATCTGCATTCTTCGGTATTATAGCAATGGTTAACAATTGCTTCAATGGTTGGAAACTCTTTTCACATTCTTTTTTCCATTGAAACTTCTTCCCCTTCCTTTGCAAGGAAGTGATGGGGTGAACTATTCTCGAAAACCCTACAATGAACCTCCTGTAATAGCCAACTAAACCCATGAAAGATCTAACTTTTGTCACATTCTTAGGTGTTTTCCACCCTTTAATGGCCTCAATATTTTTGGGGTCCACTACTATCCCTTCTTCAGATATGATATGCCCCAAATAGTGAATTTTGTTTTGATAAAATGAGCACTTGCTCAATTTTTCATACAACTGATGTTCTCTTAGCACTTGCAACACCATCCTCAAATGATGCTCATGATTTTCTTCTGACTTGGAATATACAAGGATGTCATCCAGAAAAACAATGACAAACTTGTCTAAATATTCCCGGAAAATACCATTCATTAAGGACATGAAAACAACTGGTGCATTTTACAACCCAAATGGCACCACTGTGAACTCATAATGATCATTCCTTGTCCTAAAGGTTGTCTTGTTGATAACTTCCTGTTTAATCCTTAGCTGATATCTATCTTAAAAAATATCCTTGCATCCTTTAATTGATCAAAGAGATCATCAATCCTTGGTAGATGATACTTGTTATTTATAGTTACTTTGTTCAACTATATGAAGTCGATGCACAATCTTTGTTGGCATATTTATTATGGACAGAAGGCAGAGTATTTGTTTGTCATTAATGGCAAGCTCAGCCCGATGATGACAAACAAGAGAAAGTGGCAAGACCAGTAGCGCAACGATGATGGCATGGAAAGATCATAAGTGTAAGCTCAGGAGGAGGAGAAACAATGATCGTTGGATCACCCATCCCGAATTTCGGATGGCCTTCAGATATGAATTAAGATAGGAGGAGCACGCATAAGAGGAGAACATATATCAGACATAAGATATGAGCGCGAAGACTGACTGTCGTTGGATCCATAAGAAGGAGCATGATATTTACGTGCAATATGAAGCGGGCCTACAAAATCCTGAAAGTAGGAGGACCATCCATCTTCAAGAAGTAAACGTGGCGAGCGACTAGAATTTCGTTGACTTGCACATTGGAGGAGTCAATGGAGCATGGTGTGGGAACTTGTGATATGCGATATCCGGAAATGATCCGGGCCGTCGGATTGGGGATTGATCTAAACCTTTGGATCGAGGGTCATGGACCATTGGATGTAGACTACACGTGGCAAGAGGTCAACTTTTTGCTGACTGAAAAGTCAAAGGCAGGAGGAGCTCTATCCTTTGAAATTGTGAAACGCAAAACTGCGATTCAATATGAGTCATTGATCAAGGGAGAGCGTGGACCAATGATTTGTCTCCATTTCAGAGTTTCAGATACCGGGAGTTGGAGGAGTCAAGGAGAATCATGGAAAAATCGCGAAGCGCCTTTTGGCGCATCCTATGGTCACCATCGATGGTCATGTGAGGGGAAGAAGCTAGCAGTGTTAAGCTCCATTTCAGAGTTTCGACAATCACGACATGGAGAGTCGAGACCCTTCATCATAGGAGTCTCAAAGTGAGAAATCGTGAGGTGCCTTTTGGTGTAGGCTGTGGTCACCGCCCATGGTCACAAGAAGGGAAGGAGCTAGCAGTTAAGCTCCGTTTCAGAGTTTTGCGATTCGAGGTTTTTGGAAGCAACTCATGGTAGAAATGATGAAATGCGAAATCGCGAAACACTCTCGTTCTTGGCCCCTGGTCATAACTTATGGTCACATCGACGAAGGCTTAAGGGAGGAGATAGCATGAAGCTAAGATCCATTTCAGAGATCATGACATGGGAGAGTCGAGATCTCTCATTAAAAGAATCCAAAATGCAAAATTGTGAAATCACTTTCTCTTTATCCTGTGGTCATAGCCAGTGGGCATATGGAATAAATGCAATACCTTGTGGATTTAATCCAACGGTGCTGGTTAATTGGGAATTTGATCGAAGGGCTACTATATCACCTCATGGTTAACTGTTCAGTTATGATTCAGTTAACATAACTAAATCATAGTTCTTGGACGTTTGGCGATTCAGTTGTTGAGGCATTTTTCTTGGAGATTCGAAGTGTAACTGAATTGGTAGGAGAGCATAAGAGAGACATGCAGTGATGTTGTGAGGTTGGTTGTTCTAATGAAAAAAATGAGTTGAACTGTAAGAAAGGAAACTTTATAGTATGTGCAGTGCGAGATCAAAATCAAAGATGAGTAACAGATGCTGAACAGATAGAAGCAAGAGAAGAATGGTAGAATAGTTTGAAGCAGAGAAAAATTGTAGAAAAAATAGAAGCAGAGAAGAATTGTAGGACAAAGGAGAAGTGGTAAGAATTGAAACACCTGTATTGTTGGTTATTCAATCATTTATTTATAATCAGGGAGGTAGGGTGGTTCTAGGGAGGACTGTGGTCCTCTAATATTCAAGTTAGTACTTGAATATTGGAAGTTGTATCTTCCATCTAGTTGTGGCTAGAAAACAGGGTGGCAGGGTGGTGCTCGGGAAAACATAGAGTTTTCTGTATGCAAGTTGGAGCTTGTATAAGTCCAGTTGGTGCTGGAACATTTATGGAGTTGATGCTTCCTTCTAGTGGGTGCTAGAGAAACCAGAGACTTGGTGCTCTCAACAAGTTGGAGCTTGTAAAACAGAGGTAGTAACCTTACATTGAGTTGGTGCTCAAATATAGATGATGTACAGAACTTAAAAGACTACCTATCATTTCGAAGAAGAAGAGATTTTCTCCCTTTATGGGTTTCCTTGTGAAAATTTGTCTCTGTGTCTATTTTATGTGTGACTGATGCTCATTATTTATGTTTTCTATATCTTGTATAATATTGATGGTCACTTAGAGAAGATTAAAAATGGTTTAATAGACTTAAAATTGTTTAAGCACAGTAACAACTGATTCACCCCCCCTCTCAGTTGTCTTAGTAATTTCACAATTGGTATCAGAGTGGGTTCCTTTATTTAAAAGGTAGATCTATAAGCTTAAACATGACAAGTCATGAAGGGACTTCAACCACTAAGCCTCTTGTATTTTATGGAACAAATTTTGCCTTCTGAAAGGTTAGAATGAGAACATATTTAATGGCCTTAGGTGTTGATGTTTGGGATGTAGTAGAGATTGGATATACAAATCTTGTTGTGCTAGCTTACAAGGATGATAAGTTAGAGTTTAGATTTAATGCTAAGGGAATGAATGTTATCTTGAATGGACTTATTGAAGTTGAGTTTGTGAAGGTGATGCATCTTGAAACTTCCAAAGCAATGTGGGATAAACTTATTAGCAGTTATGAAGGAAATGAGAAAGTAAAAGATGCCAAACTTCAAACATATAGATTGAAATTTGAACAACTAAAGATGC
>JASDQU010103827.1:227903-239350 GCA_032191745.1 Picea mariana
GGGGGGGTTCGAAATTAGAAATAACTTGGGCGCACATATAGACGGCCCAGAACAGAGTGCTCAAATAGACGGTTCACATTGAATTCCGGACCCCCCCCTTCCATTCTGCCTTTAATGGAGGGGGGGGTTCGGAATGGGTATTAAGGAGCGCGCTAAGATCTGCGGTCAGGAGACCGATGCGCAGATCAATGGATCAAAATGAATTTCAGACCCCCCCTGGTGTCCTAATTTTAACCAAAGGGGGGGCGTCTGGAATAGATTTTTCCCCTTCGGCGGGCCCATGGTCTTACATGGCATCAGTATATTGGTTCTCAAGTCCCATCACTCACATGCGATCTGATAGCCCATCACTCATGGGCGTCACCCTCCACTAAGTCCACTTGTCCCACTTTCTCCCAGGTCTGAGTCCCATCCCATAACTGTTGTTAGTCCTTGCTATCATGCCTCTACCCTTTCCATTCATGACCAGACCCCTTCGGCGACTTTTACCTTCACATGACTAGAGTGACGAAATTGGACTCTGGGAGTCCAATTTTCCCTTGTATCTTTTCCCCCAGATTCATAATTTTCCCGAGTTTGCCCTCAAATGCCAAGCCCATTACATCCCCGACCAGAAAGCCATCGTTTCTTCATATGGAAATGTCCTCTTCTTCATCACCCCTGAAGATATTGACCAGATGATGCAAATTACCTGTGCTGAATCTGTGTCCCCATTCAACTTATAAATCCTCACTGAGCTATATCGGAAAATGACATTCCCTCAGAGATCTCAGATCTTCGAGATTTTCCTCTCCACATCCACTCCACTCCCTTCCACCAGTCCCCCTTACCCTTCTTCCATGTTCTCAACCAAAGGGAATCAAATCATTTCTTCCCTTTGTGCCCTGCTTGGTTACTATTCTGATCAATGGGTGGATGAGCCCATCTTGGGTTTTCTGTCCATTTTCTCAAACGATGAACAACCCACCACGCATTTCGACTACAGCACCTTCTTGGCCGATAATATTCATGAACAATTTGTGAATTTCGCCACAGAGCGCATGTTTAGGTATTCATCCATTCTGGCTTACATGTTCATCTATTTTCAAGCCGACAGGTTCAATTTCTCCATGCAGAAGATGGACGCCGACGGGAGGCCCCAGCCAGTCATAGCGTGGACTTCTCTTCTGAAACATAACTCTGTTGAATACGACTTCACAGCATTCATTGACCAGTTTTACCACCCTGTGGTAAGCATGTTGATTGGCATGCCTGAGCCATGAATAAATAATGAAGTCCAGAGAATTCTGCATCTCTCGGACAAGACTAAGACAGGAGACTGGTATTTATGTCGGAATCACACCGAAATTAGAGTTTTTGGGTGCGAATTGGCACCTTAAAAACTACCTCGATATGTGTCGATAAGGATTTTTGCATTAGAATATATTAGGCAGATAATGAATTCAGATGAAATTCATTTTGTTTCCCTTAAGAAAAAACAACAATTGAGAATCAAGGGGCAAATTGGTTCTTTCATCTGCAATAGCCGAGGCACAGGGGAAGAAGCAAATAGAATGTTGAAGGAGATGAAATTCTCTACGAGTTTCATCTGGCACTATGATCCATATGGGATCATTTCAGACATGAGGGTGAAAAACAAAAATGTCCCGTATGCTCATGAGTCCAAGCCAGAGATCGAGAAATTTGCAAATCAGACAGTATGGTTGCCTGACACCTTGATGGACTTGGAACAGTAGGTGCCCTCGACAAGTGCGCTACCTGCTACCACACCTCAGGTCCTGAAGGAGAAGAGGCCCTGACAGGAGTCATCTCCTCCTGTAACAGAGGTGTCATTAGAAGAATTCCAAATTCACTCCAAAAAGCCGAAGACAGTTTCAACACCCGGCGCAATAGTAGAACAAGAAGTCCCAGCTACCACAGGGATCAAGCCAGTTACTCTACCTTTTGGCTCGAGTCAGCATAAGGGAATAACAATAGCATTAAAATCCATAGTTTCTCCCTTAGATACTCCGCCAAGAAAGACTGGGCCCAAGTTGGGCATTTTTGAAAAATATGACTTGATCAAGAAGAAGAACCAGACACTCACTAGCAGCACTGATGCCCAGTTCCAGAAGCAGTCGTCTACAGCCCAGCATAGACTTCTTT
Organism: Picea mariana; assembly: GCA_032191745.1. Taxonomy (NCBI): domain Eukaryota; kingdom Viridiplantae; phylum Streptophyta; class Pinopsida; order Pinales; family Pinaceae; genus Picea; species Picea mariana. The sequence goes on from JASDQU010103827.1 coordinate 230,049, forward strand.
CGGCATTTGATACAGAAAAGGGTAGGATGAATATGGCTTACCTCCAAGCACAAGTGTCGGATCCTAAGGTGATATCAGATTACAAAAGGGCCACCTTTGAGTTCCAGGCTAAGGACATGCATCCAGCAGATCAGATGGATCTGCACAAGCAAACTAGGGAGATGGTTTTCCACACTTTGGTCGACGCTTCAGCTTCTGCATCAAAATTTCGGATAGCTTTGAACAATGCCCAGACTCAACTTAAGCTGGAGAAAATATCATCTTTCGTGAAAGACAATAGAATCAAGATGTTGGAGGAGTTGGTCCTCAAGATCGGTTACGATCCTGCGAACATCAAGGCTGTCGAAGAGATGATTAAAAAGAAAAATGCTAACATCACATCTTTAAGAAAAAAGCTAAAGCTCCCTCCAACAGAGGACCCACAAGCAAAGGAAATAGCCGAAAAGGAAGGGGAAAAGGATGAGATGTTAAAGTTACTCATGGAGCAGAATGCTCAGTTAAAAGAGATGGAAGCGGAGATGGAGAGACTGCAAAAGGAGAAAGAGTAGGCAAAGCCAATGGAAGGCATTCCATTGAGTGCTATCCCAATTGCAGGATTGAGCACAACAACAGTGACTATCATTCCATCTGCAACATCAGTGCCCCTACCAGAAGGAACAACAGACCTTGCCAAGTCCATGGAGAGGATGAACCTGCAAGAGTCAGAAATTAGCAGGCTTAAGAAAGAAGTGGAGAACCTCCAAGAGCTCAAGACTTCTTTCTAGACAAGCCTATCCAAAGAAAAGAAGGTGAATGAGCAAATCAAGAAGGAGTTACAGCAGCTCCAAAAGCAGACAATGGCAGGGAAGACTTTAGCTGAGGTCAAAGATATTGTATGGACAGATATTTCCAAATCCATAAATGAAATCTGGCCAATGATTCAAATCATGTTTGAACARAATGAGTTGCTCCAGAGGAGCAAACAGGCTGTTGAGAAGAYCAAATTGGAGCTGGGAGACATGCCAGCACAAGCAAATGAAATCATCAGGTTCCTGAATTCCAAGACCATAGAGGAGCTTGAAGAACTAAAGATCGAGGATAGGACATAAACTATACTTGAGGTAAAAAGGGTTCTAACCAAAAAATGTCTCATGCTTCAGCTTGAGGAAAAAATTCAAGTCATGGATCAAGGAGTACATAAGTTTTTCAATAAGATAGATGCTCTCCAAAGGAAGGACCTACCTGGTCTGAAGGTCATTAATGACAAATTAATGACTCTCCCTGATTAAAAGAAAAGGTTGACTGAAGTGTCTAAGGACAGTTCCAAGTTTGCAGGGATACAGAGAAGCATCACAGGTAAAGCATTCATGGACGCACTGTAGTTGGATATTAGTATTCAACACGAGATTAAACACATATTCATCATCAAGCCTACATTTGCTAAATATACAGACATGGATGAAGTGTATCGGAGATTACTTAAAGTCACAGTGCCAGGTCATATCAGATGGGAAGAACTGTGTGATCTACTAGATTAGTAGATGAGTTGTCACATCCAGTCACCTATCCAGTCAGAAGAGGTTGTGAAGGCACCTCGCCAACGGCCTACCCCAGAAATTCCGCATACAGTTGTATCGAGTCATCAAGCAGTTTTGATTAGTTAAGTTAGTTAGACTAAAAATAGAATGAGCACGTCCTGATCAGTTATGATAGGAACATTTGTATTTTGAATTATAAATACTTCTTTTTTCGAAGTATTGAGAGTTGTTGATTCGCACACCCTATTGCTATCAAACTGTACTATTTTTGAAGAGATCTACCATTAATAAAGAAGAGGCACTTTACAGGATTCTTGCACATGTTCACTGGTGATGTGATTTTCTCAGTTAAATGTTTTCTTGCTCTGTAATCATCTTGTTTTTTATAACTAATATTTATGAATAGCATAATTTTGCAGGATTTATCTTTGATACCCTGTTTCTGATTCTAAAGATTTTAATGTTTATCTTCTAATATCTTCAATTAAGAAATTCTTAACTGCTTTTTAGTTGAAGTTATTTTCCTTATCTTTTCTTTTGTCCATCATTTTAATTACTAAAGATCCAGTGAGTGTGTTATCTCGCCCTATGAAGGTTTTCTTTGGCGTTTCTGGTTGTATCTCAGATTTGATTAAACACAGACCCCATAGCCCAATGGATGTGTAGACCATCTCAACCAATTTCAAAACTATTCGACAACAAAACCCACAGTTTCTATAACCTAGCCTAATACCTTAAATTAGAAAAAAAAGTTAAATCTTATAGAGAGATCCCTCTCTAAAGATGGAAGGGCTAGATCCCAGCTTTAAAAGAAGTTGGTTAAGGTTACCTTTGTAGATTTCTTCTCTTTCAACCTCTAGGAAATTTACCAAGTGCTAACATAATTGGCGACTTCACTGGGGACGAACTAAAACTGATAATCTCATGTTTTCATTCCCCTAAAAAGAACGTCTGATTCTGAGAAGAAAGTAATGTTTAGAGGTTGATTAACTCTGTATATATTATTTTGAGACTCATAAAATATATATATATATATATATATATATATATATAAACCAAAAAACAGTTATGGCTCCCAAGAAAGTTCACACTCGATCTCATCCAGACCCAGAACCCTGTACAGCGATAGATAATCCTGAACAGTTGCTCAGGCGGAAGACCTTAGCTTCCAGTTCATCGAGTTATACTCCCCTTCATAAGTCTCCTTCCTTTTCCGGAGAACCAGATATCTTCCAAAGCATTGATCTTGATTTTCTTCCGCCATGAAACCTTGTTAGAACACGGTCTGAAACTTTCGTGTCTAAGCTCGTCTTCGATCCAACTGTGTTGCAACCCTGAACCCCCGAAGTCTTGTCTCCTATGACTAAACTACAAATCACTATCTCAGCACCGCCCAGTCCTTCATCGTCCTCGTATTTTGTCTCTACCTCTCCAACCACCCAGGTCATTGTCCCACCTCCTCCACCCGTCATGGCAGCCCGATATGCCCATTTGGTGTTGGCCACACCATTACATGCTATGCCCCAAGATTACCAGACAAGACTCCCACATTTTGATGCAACCGGACCTTTAAGCGCACAACAACATGTGGATAAAATGAACGACTACTTAGATTTGCAAGAAGTTGACGAGGTTGACGTTCAAATGAGACTGCTCGCCCAGAGTCTGACAGGGGATGTCAAGAAATGGTTCAAATCTTTACCCACCGCCTCAGTTCCTGACCTTGTTGCGTTCTAGAGAAGTTTTCTCGACAGATGGGAGGTAAATAAAAACCCTCTCCAAATACTGTCAGAATACGAGAATATAAAAATAAATCAAGGTGAGATGGTACAAGATTATTGCACCCGTTTTAACAATTTGTATAATGCAATCCCAACTGAAATCAAACCTCCCCAGGGTTTGGCATTGATTAAATTCCCTGATGGATTCGATGCTGACATGTCTTACCAATTAAGAGAAAGAAATGCTACCACCCTTGAAGACATGCAGAAAAGTGCTATTAGTGTGGAGGCTAATCTGTTGGCGAAACGAGCCCGTCAAAGTTCAGAAAGGAGAGTCATGATCAAAGAAGAAACTTCTACGTCAACCATTGATTCCAAATTCGATTCTATGGTTAGAAATTTGGAATTATTGATAGAAAGAATGAGTATTTTAGACAGAAATCCTCTCAAAGACAACACACCTGCCACTCAGATTAGAAACCCCAATTTTAGAAGAAACCCTCCTCAAATCAGGCAAAGAGATCAAAGAGATCAAAGAGATCAAAGGGATCAGAGAGGTCCTGATCAGCCGATCAGGCCTCCCCTGCAAGAAAACTATGYTGATGAAGGGGGGGGAAGTAATTGAGGAATTGGAGGACACTCATATCAACCTCATGGGCATTCACGACAATGAGGCCATTTTCCTTACTCAAGAAGAGCAGGAACTCTTTCTACTAAATCAGACAAAGGTAAGTGAGGAGGCCGAGGATGCAGGACAATAGGCCTTTGAAAATKCCATTTTAGAGGTGCATCATCAATACAATCTGYGAAGTAAGAAGGCAGAAGGAAATTCCTTGAAGAAGACGATCGAAACGCAGAAGGTAGCTAAGACTGAGAAAACCCTGGAGCCGACTACTGCAGGAAAAACTCATGAGAAGACCAATGCTGAAAAGTCTTTCAAGAAGGGTAAAACCAATGCTCCCTTGAAGAAAAACATCACCATACTGAAAAGGCCAGCACAACCCAAAGTTTCACCTGTTACTCCACCCAGTACTTCTAAGCAGAAGAATATGGTGGACCAACCAGAATCAATGAGTCAGACCCGAACTCCTGCATCTTTTAGCCTGGAGGGAGAGTTGGCCAAAATTAAAATTCCTATCCCACTTACAAAGTTGATAAACAGAGGCGGTTATCATTCATAGGTAATAAAATCACTATCCATTGAACCTGACATAGGCACTAAGGCCTTGACTATTGGATCAATGACTCATTCAGACACTGTGAACCTTACTGACGATCACCCGGAACTCCTTTTCGGACTTGAAGTGAATGGTAGAGATGATACTGGTGATGTAGATCCCTTTTACATCAGTCTGAACATACACGATTTGATATTGCATAATGCCATGTTGGATTCAGGTGCCTCACATAATCTGATGCCTAAAGCAGTAATGGAAAAACTGGGATTGGAGGTTACTAGGCCATACAAAGATCTACACTCGTTTGACTCCAACAAAGTCAAATGTATTGGATTGATTAAAGACCTATGCATCACCCTGGTTCAGATCTCTTCAAAAAGAATGGTAATGGACGTGGTGGTTGCAGACATCCCGCCAAAATATGGTATGTTGCTATCCCATTCTTGGGGAGCTAAGTTGAAAGGAACCCTGCAGCTGGATATGTGTTACGCCACTATCTCAGTGTTTGGACAACAGAGGAGGTTATACAGAGAAACACTGATGAAGTATATGGTCAGTAGTCAAGAGAAACCTCACAATTACCCCCTTTAATCTACTCATTCTGATTTAGATTCGTTCATCTTGTACAATGATGGTGATACTGAAGAGCCAGATATTCAGTTGGTGGAAGATGTAGCTAGTCAAGATGAAGGTCCAGAAACCAGTGAAGCAACAAAGATGAAAATGTAATCACTGAATATTTCCCCGTTGATTTCTAGAGTATGGATTTTGATGGAGCTGTGAGTAAAGAAGGAGCAGGATCTGGAGTCTGGTTGCATAATCATCAAAAAAGGTATTCAGAAAATCATTCCTATAAGTTAAATTTCCACTGCACTAACAACGTTGCCGAGTATGAAGCTTTAATGCTCGGTCTGAAGATGTTGAAAAAGGTTGTTGCTAAGCAGATAATGGTAAGGGGTGACTCTGAATTAATAATTAAGCAAATTAAAGGGGAATATGCAGCTAAACACCCATGCCTTAGAGCTTACAGGAATGTTGTCCTTGATGCTTTGAAGTGTTTTAATGAGGTTGACTTGCAGGTGATGCCAAGAGGACAGAATATTCTGGCCGATGGATTAGTTACGTCAGCAGCTTCCTGCAAGATTCCTTTCCACCAAACTCGCCCATACACTGTTGAGGTGAAATGCAGACTGACAGTGCTCGATAACATCAGGTACTGGCAAGTTTTTGGAAATGACGATCAGATAGAGGATTTTCTGCAATGCAAGAACGACTTTGAATGTACAAACATAGATTTAGAAAATGAAAATGAGAATGTAAATAATTCTGATTTGGAAATAGATAGTGTGAATACTGTAGATACTGTAGATACTGAAGATACAGTAGATTCAGGAGAGTTAGGGGATGACGAAATGGATGCCGATGTTTTACAATTGAAAAGCAATATTTTACCTAGAGGGCTTGTCCCTTTAGAAGATCTCTTTGACAATGATGATGTAGCTAAGAAACCAAAAATAGAAGCCCATGGGCAAGAGGTAGAGGACTGCAATATAGGAACCAAAGAGAAGCCTAGGATGATCAAACTATCCAAATCTTTACCCCCAGAACAAAAGCTTAAGTACATTGAGCTTTTCAAATAATATTCAGATGTTTTTGCCTGGGGCTATGAAGATTTGAAAGCCTATGACACCAACATCATACAACACAGGATTCCCATAAAGGAAGACCAGAAACCATTTAGGCAGAAACTTAGGAGGATAAATCCCAAGTTGCTTCCCCTGGTAGAAAAGGAGATTAAGAAAATGTATGATGCCAAGATCATAGTCCCACTACGTTTCTCTAAGTGGGTCTCTAATTTAGTCCCTACACATAAGAAAACTGGGGAAATCAGACTTTGCATAGATTTCCGAAATCTGAACAAAGCATCCTTGAAGGATAATTACCCCTTGCCTAAAATGGATCACCTCCTGTAAAGAGTGGTCGGGTCCAGTCGAATTTCTCTGTTAGATGGTTTCTCAGGCTACAATCAGGTCCTAGTTCACCCAGACGATCAGGAAAAAACTGCTTTTACCACACCATGGGGCACTTTCATGTATGTGAAGATTCCGTTTGGTTTGATGAACACAGGAGCCACATTCCAGAGGGCAATGTATATTGCCTTTGTTGAAGAATCAGGTAAGTTTATTGTCGTCTATATAGATGATGTGACTATATTTTCTCAATATGATGATGAACACCTGCGGCACCTTAGACGAGTCTTTGAAAAGTGTAGAAGGTTCAGGATTTCTTTAAATCCCAAGAAGTGTCTTTTTGGGTTAGAAGAGGGTAAACTGTTGGGACATATCATCTCTAAAGAGGGAATCAGAATTGACCCCAGCAGAATAGAAGCCATACTAAAGTTAGAACACCCAAGAAACCTCAAAGAACTACAGTCTTTTATAGGGAAAATTAACTTTCTTCGAAGATTCATTCCTAATCTCGCTGAACTCTTACGAAACATTACAAACATGCTTAAAAAGGACGCAAAAATAAAATGGGACTCTGAGTCCAGACAATCCTTCGAACAAGTCAAACGAGCACTCACAGAAGCCCCAGTCTTGATTAGTCCTGATTTCACAAAAGATTTCTATCTTTTTTCTTTCGCCTCTGAACATACTATAGCAGTTGTATTACTGCAGAAGAACAGTGAAGGGTATGAACAACCCATAGCTTTCTTCAGCAAAGCTTTGAGAGATGATGCCTTGAATTACAATATTATGGAGAAGCGGGCTTTTGCTTTGGTAAAGGCTATAAAGGACTTCAGGGTCTATATTATTCATTCACACATCATAGCTTATGTTCCAAACATGGTAGTAAAAGATATCTTGACACAGGATAACCCTGATGGAAGAAGGGGAAAATGGATTGCAGTCATTCTAGAATATGACATAGAGATTAAGCCCACAAAACTAATCAAAGTCCAAGGCCTTGCTAAACTGATGGCTAAATCTAATTTCCAAGATCTTGACATTAATTTTCTAGATGTGGCAGATGAACAGGGCGAGATGGTGACTCCAAATGTTAGAGAAGTTTTTCTAAACTCTCCATGGTATGCAGACCTTATATTTGTTCTACAAAATTTACAAGCTCCCCCTGGTTTAACTAAAACTAAAGCTAGATTTTTAAAGTTGAAGGCATTGAAATTCTGTATTCTAGAAGGAAATTTGTATTGGAAAGACCCTACAGGTATTCTTTTAAATTGTTTACTAAAAGATGAAGCTGATAAAGTGTTGCAGGAGTTTCATGCAGGTGAATGTGGTGGCCATTTGAATTGGAAGGTTACAGCCAACAAAATACTCAGAGATGGATTTTACTGGCCCACCCTGTTTGCAGATGTACATCAGAAAGTAACAGCATGTCACCAGTGTCAACTGTTTGAAGGGAAAAGGAAGCTCCTTCCATTACCTCTTAAACCAATTTCAGTCGAAGCTCCTTTCCAGCAATGGGGGCTTGACTTCATTGGAGAAATACACCCTCCGTCTTCAGGCCAACATAGGTGGATTCTTACCGCCACTGATTATTTTACCAAATGGATCGAGGCTGTACCAAGTAGGAAAGCCACTGACTCTGTTATTATCAAATTTCTTGAAAATAATATTTTGTCTCGTTTTGGTTGTCCTAGAAAGATCATTACTGACAATGCAGCTACCTTTTGGTCGAAGAAACTCATAGATTTCTACAACCATTACCACATTGGCTTGGGGCATTCCACAGCCTACTACCCTCAGGGAAATGGGTTGGCGAAGTCCTCAAAAAAAACTTTGGTGAACATCATCAAGAAAATGTTGCAGGAGAACAAAAAGTCATGGCATGATAAGTTAGTGTTTGCCTTATGGGAAGATAGACTGACCACCAAAAGGTCAATTGGTATGTCACCATACCAGCTGGTCTATGGTACTGAGGCTATGTTCCCAACTTCTTTGGGAGTCCCTGTCATGAAGTTACTTCAAGAGATGCAAGCTGAGCCAAATGACTCCCAGAGACGAATCAATCAGATGATTCACTTGCAGCAGACTAGAGAAGATGTCTTCAATAAAACACAGGTCATCCAAGAGAACATCAAGAAGATCTTTGATAAACAAACCAAGGAGGATGATTTTGATCTAGGAGACCTGGTGTTAAGATGGGATGTCAGGAACGAAGACAAGGGAAAGCATGGAAAATTTGACAATCTATGGACTAGGCCCTACATGATCCAAGCTTTCAGAGGAAACAATGCTTTTTTGTTAAACAATGTCGATGGGTCAGATCTGCCAGGAGCACCTATGAATGGCAGAATGTTGAAACATTATGTCCCACCTCAGTAAGAGATTTGAAAAACTCACTCTCCATTGTACATACCAGTTTTTAATTTTCAGTCTTTACTTGCATTTTCTTAGCGAAGAACATTGGTTAGTTTGTTGAAACCCGAAGAGAAGGCCCTAAGCTGCTGATCACTATTTTTCGAAGTTTTCCTGAGAATAAGACCAATGAAAGCTACTAGACAGATATGTTCAGGATGACAGGAAACTGTATTCTTGGCACTTAACAGGGCAAGTACCATCCCCAGGTGGAGCCGCTGTTATCACCCCATAAATTATGGGAATCAACTTATGACTTGAATGTTATTGATATTATCTGTATCTAGTGTTCTTATTGGAAATTGATTTTTCATTTTACAAAAAGAAAAAGAAAAAGAAAAAGAGAAGAGGGCATAAAAGAATTGAAACAAAAAATCCCCACGCCATAATAGTAACTTGGTCATACCTTTCAAGCATGACCAAGTTCTTTTAAATTTTCAATGTTGATAGGTTAGTGAATAAATCTGACCAGACTGTCTAATCCTGGTCAGATAGCCCTTAGGTTAG
>JASDQU010103828.1:0-15038 GCA_032191745.1 Picea mariana
GGTAAATGAGAATGCAGAAGTAATGAAAGTACAATAAATGAAATCTATAAATAAAACTTACTTAGAACCAAAGTTAGATATACTTTTATATAATTTTTAGAAAGTACAATCAATGGATTCTATAAATAAAACTTACTTAGAACCAAAGTTAGATATACTTTTATATAATTTTTTAGAAAGTACAATAAATGAAACCGAGCTATCCACAATAAAGTTTAAATTTAGATAATAACAACAATATGCACTCATAACCAATGTTATGTGAAAGCTTTAAAATAGACAAACTAATTAAATTTTTTTATGTAAGATTTTAAATGAATTTTGAATCATAATAATCATTCTTATAGAATCTAAAAGTATATATTCAAATTCAGTTTGTAATATATCTTTAATTAAATTTTCATCTATCTAACACAATGATTCATGGGTTTTGCTCTTCATTCCTTATCCTCCTTTGCATTTATTATTATTTTTAATTAGTATTTTTTAATCTATGTTATTAAATTTTAATGAAAAAAATAATATTTAAAAGTAAACATATCCTTAAATACAATACTTATTACACAAAACTAAAGAGAAATTAACTTTTAAATTTGTGTTGCATCAAACACTCCATCACTTTTAGGATTATTTCAACATTATTAATTTACACCACTTTCATGATAACTTGCTATATTATATCTACATCAAATTATAATAAATACAAATCACATAAAATATACATTGAATTGTTAATATAGACAATCATCAACTAAAGGGTTTCCTAGAATTAAACACTTTGCTAAGTTTGATAACCTAATGCCCTTAACCAATTAAAAATGGCTCAATGGAGTCCATTGTCACCTCATCTCTAATAAACAGTTAAGTAACCACACTTGGATGAAAAACTTAAAAACATGGTGGATATTAATTTGAATTCTACCATGGGTATGAGGAGGGATAAATGTTTTAAAGACTTTATACATAAACATTACTGACTTGTTATAAAATGCACTTATGTGAATACAACACTCACTTTATGTGTACCTAATGGTTGAGAACATGTGTTTCCTCCTAAGAGATCACAAGTTCAAATCCAGAGGGCATAGAATTTACCAATCAAATCCTTGGGTGGAAGGGGTCCCTTGTCCCACAAACAAGGGGTCTCATACACCAATTTGGTCTCAGTGAAAATTTAATCTAATTTATTTTATAATTCCTTAACTATTATATATATGTGGGGGGGAGGGGGTTTCATGGCACTAGATATAGGTGCTCGTTGTTAAAGTATTGTCTCAAGCATGAGATTTATTTATTTTTCTGCTTAGCATTACTTGAACCATACACAATGACTGCAATAATAATAACTAGTTGTAGTAAACCAAGATCACAAGAAGAATAACCATACAAAAGAACACAAGAAATATCCTGGGAAACCCTTCTACACAAGGGAAAAAACCCCATCAATCCTTTTCTATATTCTCAAGAGAAGATACCCCATCCACCACCAAACCTAACACACAAAAGGGTGTTGTAGTTCTCATAATTTCAGACCTCAACTTCTGAAATCATGAGATGACACAATGATAAGTGTGTTTTCTCAATGGGGATTCACCTTTATTTATACAAAACTTATCACATCAAATGATGTGTCTATTAGCACAATAAGGCCGACCTGTACAACTTAATAATATAATAAATATAATTAATAATTACAATATTAATTATATTTACATGGTGGGGCCGACTTGTACTCTTTACAACATAATTAGGATTACAGGTAAATCTTACTCTTAGACAATATAGCAAGGATCTCACACATCCACTAGGGACATGTCCACCTGTACTCAACCACATGGACGTCCTACTCAACATATCTCTATCTCAACTGAGTCCACAGGAGAATCATATAGAGTACCATCTCCAGCCCGACTCAACTGAGTCCACAAGGCAAGGGACCACACGTCATAACAACTCAGTCCATAGTCTGATGCACACCCATCACATGGGCACCTTCACCCCACACAGGGGTACACATCGTCTCATCTCAATCTAGAGGAATAACACACCCATCTCATGGGCATCCTCACCCCACACAGGGGCACACATCGTCTCATCTCAGTCCAAAGAGGAACGATACACCCATCACATGGGCACGCCCAACACATGGGCTCCCTCACAGGTCGACTCAATTCAGTCTCAGAGGAGAATGTGTCATGGAGGATGTCTCACGAAGTTGCAATCATCAACACTCCCTCTCAGCTAGGGAGACATTCTCCACCATGCCAAGTTTCTCACGAAAGTACTCGAACTTCGTCCTGGTAAGAGGTTTAGTGAAGATATCTGCAATCTGGTCATGTGTAGGAAGGTATTGTACGTGTACTTCTTTCCTCTGCACCATATCTCTGATATAATGATATTTTATTTCAATGTGTTTTGATTTATCGTGAAACACACGATTCTCAAAGAGCTTCACATAGCTCCGGTTATCACAATGAATAATGGTAGGATCCATCTCATGATCAAATAAATTTGTCAGGAGCTTGCGAAGTCACACTGCTTTGTGGATTTCTGCATTCAATGCTATATACTCTGCTTTTGCGGTACTCAAGGCCACAGAGATTTGTTTCCTATTGCACCAGGAAACCATGGCAGACCCCAATGTAAAACAACAATCGGATGTGCTCTTCCGGTCCACTGTGCTCCTTGCCCAATCTGCATCGACATATCCCTGCAATCTCTTGTCTACATTGGAGGCATATCTTAGGCCATATCCAACTGTGCCTCGTCGATATCTCAATACATGTTTCATTGCTATCCAGTGAGTCTGTCTCGACTGACTTATGAATCATGAATCCTTCTGGATGCTCGATGTAAACTCTTTCCTCAAAATCACCATTGAGAAAGGTTGTCTTTAAATCTATCTGATGTAGTTTCCAACCCATAGATGTAGCTAGTGTAATGATAGTACGGATGGAAGTGTATCGGGCTACAGTTGCAAATGTCTCCTCATAATCAATTTCCTTTACCTGTGAAAATCCTTTGGCTACAAATCTCTTTTTGTACTTCTTGACACTTCCATCGCCTGCATACTTCATCTTATAGATCCACTTGGAAGTCACTACAGACTTGCCTTCTGGTCTCGAAACAATATCCCACACATCATTCTTCATGATGGTCTGATACTCTTCTATCATGGCATCTTGCCATACTTGTTGACCTGCTGCTTCCCCATGACAAGAAGACTCGATATCAATGATGTGGTTCATGGCTGAAAAATAGCTCGAAAATCTCTATGGTCTCTTGCTCTTTCAGAATGTGCCTCGAGGAGTTGCATGTCCCTCTGCCTCCTGCAGAGTTTTTCTAGCCCAAACATACCTTTTATGGCCTACTGCAATGTCTCTAGGATATCAACTGGAGCAACGATTGTCTCCCTCTGAATTGATAAAGGGGGAGAAGGTACTGTCTCTTCCTTCTTCTCAAATATTTTGACTCCATCTGAGTCAAGTGACTCCCTCTTGAAGTATGAAGGATAGACATCTTCCTTTTTCTATGTAGCTAACCTGGAGACATCCCATGTCTTCTCAAGTCCTATACTGACTCTACAGTACTTGCTGGCCTCTCGTACTAGGATAATAATCAATCAAGAAAATTTGGACTCTTGTACCAGGAATAATGGTCCAAGCCAAGAGATCTCCCACACTAGGGATAATACCCTTTATTATCATAATGCAATAAACTATAGGTTAATGAAATCAAATAAGGAATGTAGTACAAGACTTACCTTAGTCTGGAATCATGCTCATTATTGCTTTCGGTCTTCCTGAGAAAGTTAAGATAGAGAAGAACTCCTCATCGTTCTTGCTTGCATTCCTTGACTTATCTTGGGGTAGCTAATGTTGCTTTCTTTGCACATTACTAGCTGCAAGTCTAGTCTCCTTGAATAATGTGCACTTATATGACACATTTCAAAAGTCACATGAATGATCATTCTTGAAGTCTGCAACGTACCTCTCACATCAACTATCTTCAATCTTTCTTTATTTGGACAATCCTTCATGTTTGATGATTTGACAAATGGATGGCACATCCATTCTTAATCTTCATCAAATTTTGTCACTAAATCTTCATTGTTTCTTTAGATGCAAAGATCCTACTGAAACCCTCTTAGGTTTCTGTACATATACCCTTGATTTTGGTTGAGTCCTTCTATCCCTTTATTTGCATCAACTAGGGCCTTGACCCCCCTTCTCGTGGTTTGCAACAAGGGTTCACAACTCCCTTACACCTGCTATCAAGTAACTAGGACTATGGCTCATTCTCTGCATCTGCAAGTATGAAATCTAAGGTTGAGTGAGGACTTAACCAACCCTTGTTCCACCTACAGTCTGTTGTCTTGATCTTGTCATGTCCCTTTAATATTTTGTCTAAGGTTTTATGGATGTGGGCTAAATCTCTAGGCATGTGGCCTCTCCAAGCAGTCACTACAGGGGTTGCAACCCCATCCTCTCCTTCTTTAAGATGTCTACAACAGAAAATTCCAACCACAGGATTACTTGTCCTTCCCATTTAAAGAGACTTGTCTAAAAACAAGAATAGAACAACAACTACAGAGGTCTGCAATTTTTCCCTTCCTCAAAAAGGGACACAACGAAGGCTGCTACAGGTCTGCAATTTGATTTTAAATCTGCGGTTAGGGATCTTTTGACTTAACTTTGTTTGAATTCCCCACAATTATGATAAAATATGGCAGACCATTTTATTTCAATTGCAATGTTAGCATCCAATATACCATTGTATGGTCCACACATTACTGCTCAATAATTGGGTAAATCTCCATGTCTCTTTTATTGTAGGCGGACAGATTTAGTGTGGACATTCTTCATTTGAATTGGATCCTTTAATAATGTTGTCTTTCTTCTTTAAGCCTTCGATCCTACAAAATATGTTGAGACAACCCTTTGTAGGATTGAACTGACTATGGAATCCTTAGAGATTTGTCCCTCAAACAATGCTTGGCCAACCAATAGAATTTAGGTAGAGACGGCCCTAGATTTTACCACAGAAAGGAGATGTTTGACCTCACTTTTACCACAAAAAATTAAGGGGAGGTCCGACCTTCTTTTCCTCATATCAGTGATAAGGGTTTAACAACCCTTCATCTCGTTATTGTCTTTTTTTGATGTGAAAAATTCTTCTTCAAGTACCACTTTGATCCCATGTTAAAGGTTTGGCTCAAGCACATTAAAGGTTTGGCTCAAGCATGAGGTTTATTTCTTTTTTTGTTTAGCATTACTTGAACCATACACAATGAATGTAGTAACAATAACTAGCTACAATAAACCAAGATCACAAGAAGAATAACCATGCACAAGAACACAAGAAATATCCTGGGAAACCCTTCTACACAAGGGAAGAAAACCCAACAATCCTTTGTTATATTCTCAAGAGAAGATCCCCCATCCACCACCAAACCTAGCACACAAAAGGGTGCTGTGATTCTCATAATTTCATACCTCAACTTCTGAAATCATGAGATGACACAATGATACGTGTGTTTCCTCAATGGGGATTCACCTTTATTTATACAAAACTTATCACATAAGATGATGTGTCTATTGGCACAATAGGGTCAACCTGTACAACTTAATAATATAATAAATATAATTAATAATTACAATATTAATTATCTTTACATGGTGGGGCCGACCTGTGCCCTTTACAACATAATTAGGGTTACATGTAAATCTTACTCTTAGACAATATAGCAAGGATCTCACATGCCCGCTAGTGCTCAACCACTAGGGACACATCCACCTGTGCTCAACCACATGGACATCCTACTGAACAGATCTCTATCTCAACTGAGTCCACATGAGAATCATCTGGAGTACCATCTCAAGCTTGACTCAACTGAGTCCACAAGGCAGTAGACCACATGTCATAACAACTCAGTCTAGAGTCTGACGCACACCCATCACATGGGCACCTTCACCCCACACAGGGGTACACATCGTCTCATCTCAATCCAGAGAGGAACGACACACCCATCTCATGGGCATCCTCACCCCACACATGGGCACACATCGTTTCATCTCATTCCAGAGAGGAACGCCACACCCATCACATGGGCACACCCAACACATGGGCTCTCTCACAGGTCAATTCAACTTAGTCTCAGAGGAGAACGTGTCCTGGAGGATGTCTCATGAAGCTGCAATCATTAACACTCGCTATGTCCACAGAAAACCTCCCCAAATCTGCGAGAGAACATGGGGTGGCCTAGCATTTTAGGAGTATTACGGGCTCAACAACAAAAGCATATTATAGACCCCATTAAAGGGCACAACATTTCACTCCAAGGATTTGAACCTAGGTGGGGAGGGTAATAATCATTCCTCCCAACCACCCAATGTATATCCAATGGAAAACACACACACACACATATCAAACAAGATACTATTCCACTATAAACCATTAAAAGATAATCAAACAAGTTTTTGATGAAAGCCCTCATATTTCTTCCCTCAATCTAGTTCCACCGTATCTCAACATAGAATTAATTAAGAGTAAAATGTGGTAAGTTGATAATTGTGTTTCCCTAAAAGCATTAAGTTATATTTAATATCAAGCCTTCAACATATATAGGATATATATTTAAATAGTAAATATCTTAACAACAATAATTAAATAGTAAATAATCATTCATTTCACTAACAAATTACTTCAATTATTAAACTAAATAATAAAAAAACATACAATAATTTCAAGCTTGGTTAATAAAATGAAGCATCCTCGTGCAAAACTCAATTAACAACTATGACAGATCTAGATTTCCATGATTTGTGGAATATCTTAGCGTCTTGCGATGATTCCAATACTCTTTAATTGAAAAGAATGAGAACCAATGCATAATAACTCATCAATGTATTGAGAAAAAATATGCAAAGTCATTCGTCATTCATGTGTTGAGCATATTATTCTAATCTTAAATTCTATGTTTGGGTGAGCATATTATTCTAATCTTAAATTCTATGTTTGGGTAACCATAATGAGGAGAATTTAAGGTAACAACCAACGAGTTATTATACTATACTAGCGTACCTCCGAAGCAGGGGAAAGGAAACACCAAAGTGAATTGAGGAGGTGGGTGGTTATGTTGTTAAATAGGGTGGGGTTTGGGATTTGGGTTGAGTTAGAGGGTGTTAGTGGCAAAATCTACAGGGTTTTTCATGTGTTTTAGCCCCCACATGGCCAGGAGCACATTGAAGCTCCCTATATATCTATGAGCATCTAGACACTCCTCAACATGAAGGGAGCTTTTGCATGTTTGCAGTTACGAAATTTTGATCTAGGAGTGGAAAATGTTCAATTTTTAGGGAAATAAATCACATCAAGAAAAATCTTTAAAACAAAACACAAAACATAAAAACAAAATAAAGTCAACATATGACCCTTGGCAAGGGAAAGAGAATAAATTTCTAGTTCATAACGAACTATTATGCATGCATTCTAGAGCCACGCATATAAAATTCAAGTTGGCGGTCAAACTTCAAATTCATTCAACAAAACACTCGACAAAGATGAAAAGTCACTTAAGTAAAATTGAAAAATGATTCCTCAAAAGCACAACTAAAGATGATACAAAACTTAAAAGAAAAGTTGTCTTTGAAAATCAGTGATGAGAGAACCCAACATTATATGCTAGAAGAAAAAAATATTCTCCCTATTCAATTGAAAATAAAACATTGAAGGCAGTTAAAATAATCTACTTACATGTTTATCTTATATTGCAAATCTAGTCCTTATGTTAGGTCATTATTCAAGGTTTAATTCTCCTCAAAGGCAACTATTTGGCCCAATCAAAATTGTAATTTCTCTATTTGAATATAAAAACAATCCTTAAACTAAAAAGAAAAAGAAAAACTAGTGATCACAAAAATAAATCCCCAAAAAAACATAAAAAAACATAGCCCAGCATAAACCCATCCATCTATCCTCCACCTCTAGGTTGCCAAGAAGGAGGATGCATGTCTTATGCTCCAATATTTGATATGTTGACCATTTGTAGGGACTTGTGAAGAGAAGATATGCATGACTTCTCTCAGTGCACAATTAATAATTAAATAAACAACTCCTCGTTATCGCGCCTAAACCTTATTTTCTTCAACACATAGAGTCTTGGGCTTCCTTAAGCAATTAAGAAAATAATTTGTATTATTCCATATACCGAATAGGCTTAAAATATGTGCGATATTGTTGCAAGTCTTGCAAGTCTAACGCTAATTAATTAATCATCTAAAACCACATATGAATACATATATTGAAAGCATGCTTTTAGAATTATTATCTCTAACACAGAGTTTAAAAAAAGTTTAGATATTTACAATGGTGATAACCTATTACATCGAATACAAGATTTTCTCAATAACTTTGTAGCTCTTCAATTTCAATACCACCTATAACACCTTTTCTCAAAAACTTCAAAACTCTTCCATTTCAATACCAAACATAAAAATAAAGGTAAAAGTTCTCAAAAGTTTCCAAAACTTTACACATTTAGACCAAAATCCCACCTTGTGACTCTTGCTTAATTAATTCGTCAATAAAACAACCACATATGCTGCTCAGTAGGGGACTGTGGCTATGACTGTAATTAGTAATTGTTTTTTGCAACACCTGTTTTGCTTTTATTCATATGATAAGCATACCTTCTTCATTCCATCGGTGGAACAACTGCCCTGGTTCACCTCCACTGCCCAACCATTCCATCGGTGGAACAACTGCCCTGGTTCACCTCCACTGCCCAACCATAGTTTCGGACAACCAGAGACATCTAACTTCATCGACGACCTCAAATGTTAAACACCTTCCAACTATTCTATTTCATCGCACCAGCGACCATCTAGATAGCTACGCACTACCTATCGGGCAAGATGTTTGGCTCTGTGAATTATTTTTTATCAAATCAAACCGAGTTGCAGTATAAGCGAACGACCATCAAATTCTACCCATCCAAGTTTCATTATCTGGAAAGTCATCTGCGTGGGAACTGAACGACCCATGTTGGCGGAATCGGTTTTAAGTCGGTGGAAGAGAATACACGTGTTAAGTTCTTATACGGTTTGGACAAACGATGAAGGCCCTAGCATAACCTCTCCTTAAATAATACCTTTAGTATAATGAAGAGATTAAGGTTAATAATTTTAAGTATTTTCGCTAACTATAAATAAGCGTTACTTTTTAAATTTATTCAGTAAATATCTTAAATTCCAATTTCATAAATTATATAATTTTAATGATTGATTTTTGATAATCAAAATTAAGATTAAAAAAGATTAAGAATACACTTTGTAATTATTAAATGACTTTTTTTTTTGCTAGAATCCAGTTATATAAATTTGCAGGAAATAGCTATTTTTTGTTGTTTAAAATCCATTTCTGAATGTAGAAATGGATTCAACATGCTAAAAAACCCTTGAAAACTCGAATTATAGAAAAATCATCACTCAAATATGCAAATCTAACAATTTCTCCCATGATTTGAGCAAATGTCCCCAAAAAATATAGCTGAAAAAAAGTCATTTCAACAAAGAATCATGATTTGAGCAAATGCACCATTATAATGTTAACCCAAAATTATAACAACAAATCTACCAGGGTTGTATTATGTAATTACATGTATTATGTAATGAAAATTTTGAAAAAAATAGAAGATTGAATATTATTGAAGATGTGTTACTGCTTAAATTTAATCATGGATTAAAATATATTTGTTATCATAATTGATGTAATTATCAGATGGTAATTTTACCTTACTGGTTATTTGGAATGGAAAAACACTTTAAATTGAGAATAGATCTTCATATTGTTGCTGCAACACATAGTAGCTGTAACCTTATTATTATTGTTATAATTAAATTAAACATAAATTTTAACAAAACATATGGCTCAATGACTCCATGAAAATTAAGGTTAGAGATTGATACTATTTTTATAAAAATAAAATAAAAATAGTAATGTTAATTAGTAGATATCATAACTAAATTAAAAAAGTGAAAATAATAACAAAGTTGCTTATACCTATCTCCCCATAAAAATGTTTTAAGATAATAATTCAAAGCTAAAAAATTAATTTCATCTTTACATGTTTTAAGATAATAATTCAAAACTAAAAGTTTAATTTTATCCTTATGTAATTAGATATACAATAATCTTCCCTAATTTTATCTTAAATCCTATATTTATATATGGCTACAATTTACAACATTTGTATATAGTCAATTTTTTTAAGCCCATCCATATCTATTGAATGAGATATATATAAATTTGATACATCTTAGAGAAAAAAATCATTTTCATGCTATATGTTCATAGGTAAATGCATTTTTTATTTAAATATAGCCTCTTACAAGATTAAAAAGACATAGACTGATTCTAAACTGTATCTGAACCCAAAGTGACTCTTTACTATTTTTGAGTGATTCTTTTTTGTTTCCCATTTCTTAAAAATAACTAGTATCATTTCATTTTCATGTCATATATCTAGAGTAAAACGCATTTTTTATATATCCTCTTACAAAGATAAAAAAATTAAAAAGAGATGGAATACTTGTATCTGAACCAAAAGAGATTCTTTTCTACTATTTCCAGATTCTTTTTTGTTGTTTCTGAACTCTTGAAAATAGTCATAATTTATTACCTTTTACCTTTGAAAGCTTTACACCCAGGGTTCGAATCTGGATGCCATTTCTGTGTAGTGTTCAAGACTAAGCTTTCCGCCAGCAAATTACAGGCTAAAAGGCCAGAGGAACAAGTATCCAAGTGGAATACTGACTATTGAAATAAGTAAAAGTCAATACAATTTCAAGTGTAATGCTGACTATTGAAGGATCCCATGGGCTATCCAACTACCAACTATGTTAGAGTAAAGAAACAAGCATCCAAGTGGAATGTTGAGTATTGAAACAAGTAAGAGTCAATATAATTTCAAGTGGAATGCTGACTATTGAAGGATCCCATGGGCTATCAAAGAGCCTGCAAATGATCAGTACCAACAAATTAAGACAACCACTTTCCACGACTGCATCTTGCACTTCAAATTTTTATCCCCATCTTCGAATGGGTAGCCTAAAAACAAAATAGGCAGAGCATCATAACTAGGAGTAGAAAAAAGTCAAAAAACACCAGATCAAAATAGCATACCTCTTTTGTGAATAACATGATTGTTAACTAGATTAGTCTGTTATGCATAAAACAAAAAGACGGTCCAATTACTTTGCAATACTGACTCGACTTTTCTCAAAATGACAAAATCTATTATGCTCCACTCTTCAGGAGGATCTAACTACATTCACAAAGCGCATCATCACTTGCTCATGCCTCTCAATTATTGTTACAGATACAACTGCACAAGGACAGGAAGCCTAGTTGCATGTTTTAATTACATAATCACAAGATTCCCAACTGTACAATTGTCACCGTAAATTGAACTGAATGTTGTTCTCACTTTCAAGTGCTGACAAAAATCACTCTCAGGAAATACCCATCCCTACACTATCCTCGGTGCTCACAAACGAAATCTTCTGTACAAGAAAACTCTCCAACAAGTATATGAAAGCCTCCTCATTGGCATCTGCTAAAATTGGTCGCATTTGGCGAGCTTCTCTCCTCTCAAAAGTTGGTGCACTTGCCAGAACAAGCACTGCAGTCAAAACTCTTAGCGGTGTACAGAAACAAAAGTTTTGGAGCTGTCCGTCAAAAAGGAGGCAGGGGGGATCATCAAGCAAGAGCTGACACAATACAGTGCTTTTCTGAACTTGAACAAGAAAATCCTTCCACCCTGACCAAGGGATTTGCTCCAAAGGATGCACCGCAAGAGGACTTATGTGAGATATTGACAGGTGGAGGTGCCAGCTCCTTCTTTATGAACTTTACATCATGGATTAATGGATTGTGAGATCGGCTAGGAGGTGATCCTGAAAAGTATGGAAGAGAGTTGTTAACATTTGCTTGGTCTCCATATCCACTCTGAGAGATAAAGAACAAATTTAGTTTAAAAATGTGACTGGTCTCAATATCCACTCTGAACGATAGAGAAAAGGTGTCTTTAAAAAAAGTTTTAAAATGCAAAAGAACTATAATACTATTATTTTAGCCCTAGTGGCATAATATCATGCAAGGGGAAAGGAGCACTGTCTAACATAAACTAGAATTTGAGACAGTGACTAAAGCCTATGTATATAGAAGATAAAAGAATGGTTTACCTTGCTGACAAAAATGTCTAGAATTTCACGACATGCTTCTCCTTCAATTTGAATTGTTGAATCATAGTCATCAACATCTCAGTAAGAGACTGAATAACAAACATTTAATCCATCTACTATACTTTAATTTCTATTGCAGAGAAAGAATAATAAAGAAGAAGCGAGCATTGAATTGACAAATGACAACGCACTCCACTCCAGAACTTGATGCGGGAACAAAAAAAATTATGGCTGTTGTCAATTAATGTATCTAAGCTCCATGCACCTTTGTGGCATGGTATTTACCAATATTGCAAGTGCATGCCAAGTTGCAGAGTTCTAATTTAATTCAAAGCCCCCGCGTGGTGAATGCTTGCATGTTAAAAGTTACAGTGGCGATTCTTTTCCACTATTTCCGATCTTTGAAAGCTTTACACCCAAGGTTCAAAACTGCATGCCATTTCTGTGTAGTGTTTAAGACTGAGCTTTCCGTCACCAAATTACATTATAGGCTAGAAGGCCAAAGGAACAAAAATATTTTTACAGAATATACTAACAAGCATAGTAGAGCCCACTTGGAAATAATGGAGTAAGCGTCAGTTGTAAGCACGAGTTATAAACTTCAATTGTGAGAGTCAGTTGTAGGCGTGCACGAGTTATAAACTTCAATTGTGAGAGTCAGTTGTAGGCGTGTTAAGAGTCAGTTCATAGTGGAGAGTCTAGTTGTTTTTGGTTTGCATGTAACTGATTCGATAGAGTCTTTTCCTATATAGGGATGTAATCCGTCTTCATTGAATAATAGAGAGGTGAGCATAGCCTCATTGTGTTGTTTGTTTCACATATTTTAAGTTGGTATCAGAGCTGGTTGGAGGTCCAGCGCTCTGAGGCGAGATCCAAGAACAAGATCTTGAATTTGATTTTGAAAAATTGCCCGTGCCCCCTATAGAGTGTTAGAGAGCGCCGACACTCTCACAGAGCACTAGGCATCCAAGAGCATTAGGCACCAGCGCTCCCCCCTCTACTCTCACATAGTGCTAGGCATCAACGCTCCCCCCTCTACTCTCACAGAGCGCTGCAACACTCCCCTTTCCATTGACACGAAGCGCCAGTGCTCCACTCGCTGAGTTAAAGAAGCGCTGACCAGTTTTCTCGTGGATAGCATGAAAAACTAGAGGGCGTGGAGATTCTTTCCTTCGTTTTTTTATACATGTTGGGCGTTTTTCATATTTGCTGGCCATTAGCGATTTCGTGGAGCACCATTAGGGTCCATGCATATGTGGAGCATTGAATAAGATTTGCATGCGTTGGATTATTTGAGAGTGAGGTATAAAGTTTTTTTTTTTTTAAATAAAAAAAAGGGGAAATATTTTGGATATTAAAGTGAATGCATGTGGATAAAGTAAATGCATGTGTATGTGTGAAGTTATAAATCCTTTTATTAAAGTGAGTTTTATTTTGAAGTTTATTAAAAGTGAATTTTTATTCATAGTGGATATCTTCTATAAAGAGGTGAAGAGGGAGTTATAATTTTTTTCTTTAAAAAGTGGATATTTTGGATATTAAGATGTATGCATGATTTAAGCTGAGAACAAAGGTAGAGACAGATCAGTAGATCTGAAGGTAGAGCGACGCACTGCTCAACACCTGACCAAAGTTTAATATTCTTGGTGATACAAAGATCCATTATAAGAGATGGCGAATCCTCTGGCAGAGACCTACTTCAACGAAGCCAACAAGTTAGATGGCTTGAACTTCATTAACTGGAAATTCAAGATGAAAACACTCATGGAAGGCTATGGTGTCTGGAACATTGCAAAGGGAACTAAACTGAAACTTGATGCCGCTTCAGGTGCGACAACCGCACAAATCCAAGATTGGGAGAAGCGCGAAAACAAGACAAAGGTATTGTTGTGCATGTCTGTTAAAGATAGCATAATTCCACATATTAGAGAAGCTACAACTTCTGCTGCAACATGGATATCGCTTAAAGCATTGTATGAAACTAGCAACACAAATCACATTTTGTTCCTGAAAACTAAATTGCTAGGCATTAAAATGGATGGAAAGGAATCTGTTAGTTCATTTTTGGGTCGTATTAAAGAGGTGAAAGACAAGCTAGTAAATATAGGGGAAACTGTTTCCAACACTGATCTGGTCACTATTACCTTAAATGGTATGCTAGAAGATTATCATATGTTCATAACACATCTCGCAGCAAGGGAGAAACCTCCTACGTTTGAAGAACTGACAGGTATTTTGCTGCAAGAGGAAGAGAGGCGCGGGAATCTAAAGCCTCCGAGTAAAGATTTGGCACTATGATCAAATAATAGATCTGCGAGAGGGAGATCAAGAGTAAAAGGCAGAGGAGGTAGTTCATGGCAGAGAGGTGGTTCATGGCAGAGAGACAATTCATCGCAGAGAAGACAACCTCCAAATCAAGGTATGCAATCTGATAGGAATGAGTCAAAGAGTTGTTTTTATTATGGTCAAACTGGACATATTGTTAAACACTGTCATAAGAAGAAAAGTGATGAGGCTAGGAATAAACCTAGAACACATTCAGGTCATTATGCAGAAAAATCTTCAAATCAAGATCTCAGATTATTTATTTCTAGTGATGATATTGATGAACCCTCGAATTTTGACTCATGGGATCTTAGGCTGTTTGTGTCTAACGCTGCTTTATCTGCTGAAACAGATGATTTTGATGCCTGGTTTGTGGATTTCGGAGCATCAATACATATGACTTGTAATAAAAATTGGTATGCTAATTTTAAAGAAACACAGAATGGTGCCAGCATATATCTTGGAGAT
>JASDQU010103828.1:19059-29655 GCA_032191745.1 Picea mariana
GAAGATTCCTTCTACAACATATTTCCAAAAAGATTCCAAAAAGAGAAAAAAAGTTCCAATACAAAGTTCTTACAATAGAATAGATCTCACCAACTATGATTCAAACTGGAATATGAAAAACATATACCCTGATTTACTATGCATCAATACATAATATTCCATCAATAACAATGCTTATTATCGAAAAACCAAAAAGGACAGAAATTGAACTCTCCAAAGTTCTAGTGGATCCTGATTTGCTTTCTAGGCCCCTCCGCTCCATTGATCCATTGATGATAGTATATATAGCCTTCACTTACTTCCAGTGCCAACTTAGATTGTTTGTTAACTTCCACATTGAAATCCCTGAAAATATGTTGATATTTTATAGACTTGAAAGTTCTTGTTAATTCTTTGATCCTAATTTTCCACCCTTCTAAAGCTGCAACCTTGAGTCTATCTTTGTTCAAAATCCATTCAATAACAACTTTCGAATCTCCCATCACCTAGATACTAGAAATAGTTAGCATTTTTGCTAGCATGAAGGTTGCCCACGCACTGCGAAGCTTAGCTTTGGTGTTTGTTCCAGTACCACAATTAAATGTCCACTTATACACTTCATCTTTTGAGGTTTTTATGATCCCACCAGCTCCACACTTGCTGCCCTCCTTCTGTGTTGCCTCATCAAACCAAGCTAATGCATCAACACTGTTGTGAGAAATCAATAGATCCTGAGGAATCTTATCTTTTTTATCTATGGACTTAAAGCTAATAAGAGCCTTCGTCTTGTAGATCACAGTCAGAACAGAAGGGAAGGAATCTTCAAAGAGTGTTTTATTTCTCTCATGCCAAATATTCCAATAGACATAAGCTGGAAATTGAGGGGATGCCGAAAAGTCCTCAATCCAAAATTTTATGCCTTCTGCTAGATTAGTGCCAAACTAGCCACTCTTAAGGTTAAACTCAAGTATCAATGTATCCCAAACCTGTCTAGCAAAAGTACAAGAAATAAAAATATGGGTAATAGATTCTGAATCCATCCTACAAAGAGGACATCTCTCAGGGCCTTCCCATCCCCTCCTTTGTAAAGATTCCAAGGTAAGAATTTTTCCTTTCATAGCTAGCCATAGGAACAATTTTATCTTTAAAGGCACCTTCCATTTCCAGATATATTTTTTCCAGGCCTCCACCTTGTTTATATTTTTTGACTCAATGATAGTGAAATAAAAGTTCTTAACTATAGGAACGCCCAATGCATCCCCTCCCGCCCACCTTAAGCTATCTTCTTTTTCTGTGATGATAGCATCTGAATCAATAAGGGCTGCTCTAAATAGTTTCCATTCCCTGTCCTGATCACCTGTGAGCCCCAAATCCCTGCTACCAAACCAATCAAAGGAGGACGACTGGTCTACCGCGGGCAAACTAATATGCGCAAGTGTCTCAACATTTTGGAGCTGTAATGCATTTAATAAATTTGAAGACAGAAAAGAAGAATTACCCATACCTAAGATTCGGTCCTTTCCTAAGACAATATGAGTGCCATTCCCCGGAATCCAAAATAGGCCATGAGTGATAAGATGAATCACTTTTATTAGTCCACTCCAAATTCTAGAGGCCCCAAGATTCATAAAAGAGGAAGATTTGAGCCAGTTTATCACTGAAAGGCCAAGAAGATACTTATCACAAATTACTCTATGCTAGATTCTTTGCCTAGATAAGACTCTCCAAAGAGTATTAGCAGCCAAAGATGTACTGAAATAAAAAATATTTCGGATGCCCCAACCTCCAAAGGATTTAGGAAGCACGATTTGATCCCACCGACACAAATGAAGATGATTTGACTCAGTGGTTCTATGCCAAATAAAATTATACACCAACTTTTTCAACGCCTTCAGAACATAAATAGGGACCACCGCAAGTGACAACCAATAAATAGGTTGACTCTCCAAAACAACCTTCAATAGAGTGAATCTACCTCCTAAGGATAACCACCTGTAACACCAGTTAATTATCTTTTTTTCCACCTTTTTGATCAACCAGCTCCATTCTTCTTTATGTTGAAAACCAACTTTAATATAGAACCCCAAATACTTGAAGCCTTGATCCAGCTCTAAAAAATTATATGGGAAGAGTGATTTGTATGGAAGCATATCCAAATTCGGTAATCCCGCTTGATGAAATGTAGATTTAGATGCATTAATAAAGAGTCTAGAGGATAAACATAAGCTTCTAAGAATCTTATCGATTTCCCACCATTCCTGCATGTTTGCATTAGTCATAATGAATACATCATCAACAAAGAGAATATGCAAAATCTTTAATGATCTTGAAACTTTTATACCGACCAATCTTCCATCATTTTGGCTATCTTTCAGAAACAGACTCAAACCTTCCATAACTAGAATAAATAAAAGTGGAGATAAAGGACATCCTTGTCTAATACCTCGACCACTCTTAAAAAATTTGGTAGCCTCCCCATTAATCAACACTGAGAAAGTAGATGATATCACACATCTCATGATCCATTGTGTCATATTCTGTCCCAATCCTATCTGGAGGAGAATCATTCAGAGCATGTCCCAATTAATACAATCATAAGCTTTTTGTAAATCCAATTTTAAAACCAGGGATTTGGATTTTTTCTTTTTAATACTATGGAGACATT
The DNA here is from genome assembly GCA_032191745.1 of Picea mariana. Lineage (NCBI taxonomy): Eukaryota > Viridiplantae > Streptophyta > Pinopsida > Pinales > Pinaceae > Picea > Picea mariana. Next base: position 21,704 of record JASDQU010103828.1, read on the forward strand.
CATGCACAATACCTATAGCATCTTGAATCTGCCTTCCATGAAGGAAACCCAGTTGTTCCTCCGACAGAGACTTCGATAAAAAAGGTTTTATCCAGTCTGCTATAATCTTAGAAATAATTTTATAGCTTAAGCTACACGGCGAGATCGGTTTGAAGTCTCCAAATTGGATGGGTTTATTGACTTTATGAATCAGTGTAATGAAAGTAGAGTTTAATGCACCTGGAATAAAACCTTTTTTCCTAGACTCTTCTACCATATCCAACAGATCATCCCCCACAATTTTGAAATGATGCTTAAAGAACTCCACTGTCCAACCATCCGGACCCAGAGTCTTGTCCAATTTAATTTTTTTTAAAACCTTCTATAATTACTCTTTATCCATCGGCTTGTAAAGACTCTCTGCTTCAATTTCTTCAATCATTCTGGGAAAAAATGTTTCCACCCTAACCTACTCTGAAATCGAAGATCTGTGCTTCTCCTTATAAAAATATTTAAAGTGATTCAATGTTGTTATTTTTATCTGCTCCTGCCCCCTAAACACTTGATCTTGGTCACCATGAATTTCCCACAGATACTTAGTATTTCTTCTAAAACTCGCAAACTTGTGGAAAATTTTTGTATTTTGGTCACCACTCTTGATCCAGGTCACCCGACTACGCTGACGCCAAATCTCCTTAGATTCCTTTAGTAAAGTATTCCTTTCCTTCTCCATATCTTCTAGTGACATCTCCAACAAGGATGAGCTCAATCCCTCCGCCAAATTCTCAATCCTATATGTGTCTTCCTGCTCCGGACTATTCAGTCGGGCCGTTTTGTTTTTCTGAAGAGTCTTTTGCCAGCTTTTAGTAATAATTTTCAAGTCTTTAAGTTTCCAGATCAAGTTCTTTTGTTTCCCTTCCTCAGTAAGATATTTAGGATATTTCCACACCTTCTGTAAAAGCAAAGAGAAATCAGTCTCATGAGACCATTGCGGATTGAACTTGAAAGGGAACGCTTTATACACTAGGGGAAGATCTAATTGGAGAAGGATCGGTGCATGGTAAAAAATGAACGGGTACTCTACCCAGGCTCTGTAAATACCAACCGACTCAATAAGGTCTTCCGACAGTAAAGCTTTATCCAATCTTTTGGCTAAGAACTGAGTCCCTGGATGACCATTTCTCTAGGTAGGCACTATTCTCCCCGAGACCACGTCAATAAATTTTTTAGTAAGAAAATGATTATTGAAAAATAAAGCCAAATGACCCAATAAAACATTGCCTCCCCAGATTTCATCAGAGGATAACGTCAAGTTAAGATCACCAGCAAGGATAAGACTCTTAAGGTTTAACAATCCTGATGAGGCCAACTTCTCTGAGAATGGCTTGCGCTCCAAACATGGACCGTATACATTCAATAAATTTATTTGTCTTCAACTTTCTAAACATAAACCTGACAATAGAATTCCACCACAAGTAAGATACAAAACCAAATTGAAATAATTTGGGTCCCACAAAACCAAAAGACCCCTCGAGGTACCAACTGAGTTAACTGCACAACATAACCAGGTTGGTCTAAGTGACTGAAAAAAAGAACGAGCCTTTTCAGAATGAACAAGGTTCTCTTGAAAAAACACAATATTCAGACGGGTCTTATCTAGAACACAACGGACCGAGGCATCTTTTAGGGCACCTCCTTTCCCTGTTAGATTTAGTGAGAGAAGAATCATTACTTCTTTCGTGTCAGGACCTTCAAAGCTCTAAGGGCCCCACCATCGGTGGAAGGAAGCTGAACAGAGGGATCAACAATAGCAATGAACGACTTCTTATGTGCACTTCTTGTTTTGATCGGGGAAGTCTCAATACCCAATCCCCTTGACCAAGCATATTCTTTCCCCATCTTTTCGGAGATATTCTTCGAACAAGCGACCTCCCCACTCCCGGAATCTCCAATGATTACTGACTTTCCCAGAAACACTGGTAAATTCATTGTTGAATCAGTGTCAACAATAAAAAGGATTAAGGACTCTAGGACAATTGACAGAGTGGACTCCCCCTCTTCAGGCTCTCTATAGCTTGGAGGACAAATAGGGTTGATCAACAATCTTGGAGAAGACTGTGAGGAGTTTATGACAGTAGTTTGTGCAGCCAAATCAATGGAAGGACTACATCCGATTACCTTATCTCCCATGGAAGAGAGACTGATAGATGAGGACTCAGGAATCTCAAGCTGAGAGTTAACAGGGTCAGTACACAGAGGGGTAGGTTTATCCAAAGACCGGTTCGATAATCCATTACCCTCCAAATCTCTCGAAAAAGACTGGGATACCTTCACGGTGACCTTCTTAAGCCAATTTGAAGAGTTTACAACCTCTCTTTCCCATAAAGACAAGGAATTGTAAAAAACAGGGCAATAAGTAAGAAGCTTACATGACACTGTGTTTTGAAAGTCCTTGTGGCTGTTGTCTTCACCAAAAGAGTGAGCCACTTCGAAACCAGTAAAATCTATCTCCAAAGACAAGTCTAGTTCATTATAAAACTGTATCATATCTTCTTGAGTCAACTCCTCTACAGTTAAACCTTTACAATCTCTTCTGAGGTGTGTTGTACTTCGACAGTAGCTACACCTAAAGGGGATACGAAGGCAATCCAGGCTTTTTCAAAAATGTAAACCCCTCCATTCAATATCTAACGACTCTGACAAACCTTGGTGAATATCCATTTCTACTAAAACCTTACATACTTTGTGAGCAGAAGCTCCAAGATTAACTCTATCCACCATTAAAAACTTGCCTAGTGCATTTCCTATCCCCAACAAAGCCCCCTCATTCCAAAAAAACAGAGGGAGACCCGATAACAAGACCCAGAGATGACGGAAGGAGAAATAATCTGTTTCAGGATTAAATGCTACCCTCCACTTTTTGAGCATACGACTATTTGTGCCATTTACCCATGTCCCTTCTAACAAAAGTGCAACATCCTCCGGACAGTTGCACAGAAATCCGAACCATCCTTTTGTTAGGAAGATCACTTCTGGGACATAACCAATGACAGGTTTCCAGATCCGCTCTAACCAGACAGAAAACTTCTCAACATTCAAATTACTGTAGGCAAATCTGCCCACCAACCCACAAAGGGCCAACCGACATGTGTCCTCCAGGCCAATATCAGAGCCTAGGACCATTCTTTTTACCGGTTTTTTTCCCACCCATTGCCTTCGATCCTTTTGGGTAGTAGTTACTCTCTTAGCTTTAAGGCTCGAGGTTAAAAAGGTCGAGCTTCCCTCCCCTTTCTGAGAGTTACACCTCGACACCTGAATGTTCCCCCCTCTCAAAGTATCAGCACCAAACCCTCTCAAAGAATCACCGCCAGACTGTAAGAACATATCCAAAGTAGGTGCAAGACCTGATAAAATACTGCTATCATGTCTTTGAACAGGAGGCTTCGTAGAGCAAACTTGTCTAACTGGAAGAGTACTAAGAGAAGTCCCTCCAAAAGAGCCCGAAGTATCACTAGCCACCTGCCAAAATGTGTCCTCTGACTCATTTAATAAAGCATTAACTGCTTTATTAATCATCTCCAATTGACTAAGTGCTATATGGACACCACTAACAAGCACAAAAAACAATAGATCGCGATCAACGGAGGAGAGTAACCCCATATTTCAAGGAGAAAAAGGGGTAAATGTCAAGACTCCGAGGGGACTTTTCAGTTAACCACCTATAATCCAAGTACTTATGGCTTCTGTAGAAAAATAAAATGACAAGACTTCGGAACAGTTACCCAAAAGGGTAACTCAGCCACAGGAGTAAAGGAAGACCCAGAGTTAACACTGAACAGTTAACAAGTCTAAAGACCGTTACTGACAAATCTTCGCCAAACTAGAGGAAACAGAGTGTAAACACTCAAACACCTACCTAAAAAGTCACTACTAAGGAGCAATGGAGAAAGCATCTACAAGAAGGAAGAAAAACGAAAGCTAACACAGTAAAAACCAATAACCACACTCCAGAAACCGGACTATCCAGTTTCTAAAACCGGAAATCCGCCATGTTAGACAAACAATACAGTAAAAAAAATGCTAACTTGGATATCCTGCCAATATCCAAATTCGAAACCCATCCCCGAATCGTGCTCCCTAACTCAATCAACTACCCACTCCTATCACATAGAAAATAGCGAAAACAAAATACCATACATTACAACATCATAGACACACGTGCTTGGAGGTTATAACAAAAAAACTACTCAAATCAACTAAATTAAAAAAAAAAAGAATAATTATTATTTTTTAAATAAAAAAATTATATTTTTGTGTTCATTGGATTCCTTATAAAAAAATCTCCAACATATATTAATACAATTTTTTTTAATAAAAAAAATTATACCTTTTTCCATGAAGAAAAAGAAAAATCACATGATGATACTACTGAATGTTCCAATTGATGGCGACCTTCAATGATATCCATGGGGGCATTTGCCTATACAAATTCCGGCCCAGAAAAACCTCTTTCAAAATACAACGTTTTTTTATTTGTTTAAGGGATTTTGAATTGACACTTATCACATGAATGTTTTGGCGTAGGAAAATTAAATGTATTTGGTTGAAAGTGCATTTTGTATCGTTTTAAGAAAAGTTTTTATGAATATTTATCCAAGTATTTTATAATTTAATCTAATTTTTGTGTGTAACATCATTGTGAAATCATTTAATAATACATTTAGACTACTTAAAAAGAAGAGGAAAATTCATATTATACTTTTACGAATTCGATAAAGAATTATTAAAAAATAAAATAGACAACAATATTTATCACAAGATTGGTTAGAATGATATTCTACTTTTACGAATTAAATAGAGGAACATTAAAGAAATAAAATAGAGACTGATATCGATCAGAAATCTCATTTAAGCCACATACTGTTTGAGCAAGTTGCTTCTGGCTTGCGATATGACTTTGGGATAATCGTCCCCATGGAATTAGGTAGAATATGAGATTTATCGGATATTAACTGTGAACCGAGTTCTACAAAGAGAGTTGGGCTAGAACACCACCTAGATTCCAAAAAGATAGTAGTAAATACAATCAATATTTAGGATCCCGTAACAATCCAGTGTTCCAGAGGTAAGTGAAAACATAAATGTGAATGAGTTGGCCACCAGGGATTGGACAAAATTATTTATGGAAGTATGAAATATTGATTGTGCAATTAATTTAAATTCTTGAACAGTTTGAAGGCCACGATAAGGCTTCAAACTTTTCAACCAATGAAAGTTTAAAAAAATAAGTTGTTTTATAGATTAAAAAATAAAAAATTGTATTTGTTATGTAGAACATTAGGTTTCCCATGGAATTTTTTTAACTCAATGGAAATTAATGTCAAATCAATAGCAAACTCATTGCTATAGTCCTGCTTTGGCAGGGACTAATAATAGTTCTCTATTATCATGGATCGAATGATTAATTCTTTCCTCCTAATTTTCTAAACCTGAGTAACTATTTAAATGCGAGTATTTGGAACGTAAATTTAGATATATGTTATCATAAGGTCGTTTATCCCTTCTTGAATTGAATCAAATCTCTATGTTGGAAGTTTCCATCCTTACCTTCTATGTTCTAAATCCCAGACTATGAGATTATATGTACCACTAAGTAATAGAATTATTATGATTGTTATTAAGGTTTACTTCATTTAAAAAAGTGCCTGGAWTGCCATGYAATCTATTAATTAAATTTTCCCTCAACAATTTATTATAAGCTTTTGCCTTTTGTATGCTCTTACCATATTATTGTAGGGTTCACCAATGTATTGTAGATTCATTCATGTATTTAATACGTTCTTTGACAAATGTGTTAAACACATCTGCAATCTTGATATTCTCAACTAATAGGGAATTTATGCGCTCATACACTTATTATCGTTACATTTTAGGACTAGATGGAAGAGCACTCAACCAAAGAAAGCAGATGAAGTTGCAAAAACCGATGTTACCAGGGAGTGGATTGACGGGTTTCAGAATGGCCGCGATGGTGATGATCTTAACCACAGGTTTCATAAAGTCACCAAAGTCATCCATGAATGGTTGGGGAGTTTGGCTTACCCGACAAGGAGGACGATCGAATTGTGGAATCACCAATTTAGGGTTTTAGAGAATACAAATAAAAAAGAGATAGGGACAAGACAACTTGCTAAGACTACTCTATCGCCATATAATCTAACAAATCCCGAGTTTTAGTGGCCAACTAACAAATCCTAGAAAAGGCAATGATGGTGGTTTTGAAGGACAACAAAGGTTGTTTCAAAGGAGGGATGGTGAACAAAGGTGATGATGGTGGTTTTGAAGGACAAYAGAGGTTGTTTCAAAGGAGGGATGGTGAACAAAGGTGATGATGGTGGTTTTGAAGGACAACATAGGTTGTTTCAAAGGAGGGATGGTGAACAAAGATGGTTGTTTTCAAAAACCTGCCAACTAGTTGATAGTTTTCCTTGAAAAGATATTCCTATAACATTTTAGGACTGGATGGAAGAGCACTCAATCGAAGAAAGCAGAAAAAACTGTAAAAATCGATGCTGCCAAGGAGAGTATTAACGGGTTTTAGAATGGTCGTGATGGTGATAATCTTAACTATAGGTTTCGTAAAGCCACCGAAGCCGCCAATGAATGGTTGGGGATTTTGGCTTATCTAACAAGGAGGACAACCGAGTGGTGGAATTTTTAGTTTAGGGTTTCAGAGAATACATATAGCAAAGAGATAGGGACAAAGACAACCAACTAAGACTACTCCACCACCATTTAACAGATCCCATAAAAGGTGATGATGGTGGTTTTCTTGGAAAACTATTCCTGCATAATAAAAGGTGATGATGGTGGTTTTGAAGGATGACATAGGTTGTTTCAAAAGAGAGATAGTGAACAAAGATGGTTGTTTTCGAAAACCTTAATAGGTTTTCTTGAAAAATTATTCATATAATATGTCTTCTACATAATTAAAAGAAGCTTATTAAATAATTAGTTGTTGAGAAGACACTCACTTTAATTTAGTTTTAACTATGCTTGAGGGACTTGCACCTTCTATATTTAATTTCCCTTTGTAATTATCATATATCATGACAATATAGATGATAAATATATCCCCCAAAATTTGGTTTTAACTATGTTTGAGGGACTTGCACCTTCTATATTTAATTTCGCTTTGTAATTATCATATACCATGACAATGAAGACGGTAAATATATCCCCCAAAAGAGGTAGATCAGATTTTAGTCACTATATTAGATGATTAAATATTTGTTAAATTGTCAAATCTCTTTCCGTGGCAAATTAAATGGCTTAGAGAAATTTTTGAAAAATATAATAATTATTAATATTTTTGTGTCTTGATATAAGTTTTTGAAACAAATTCAAAGTTAAAAACATTTGTATTCATTTTTTATTTGAATATATATTATAATACCATTTGTTTAATTTTCCTTTGTCAAACTTAATGACAATTTTATTTATTTATTTGCATTGGCAATTTTTTTTTGAATTTCATTTATTTAATTCTCTTTGTCAAATTTAATAAAAAATTTATTTATTTGCATTGGCAAATTTCTTTTGAATTTATTTCTTTGTAGAAATGCTAATGCCTTTTTTTCTACTAAATTTCTCATGTAGTTTTTCAATAACAATTTTTAAAAATGCATTTTTCAATAACAATCTTTAGAAATGCATAGCTAAAGAAAGATGGTTAAACACATAGTATGTCTATTCATATTCATAATGAATTTATTGATGTGACATTGATAAAGCTTATTCTATTATTCAAATATAATCTTGAGCGAAAGACCATCCACTAGAAGTTGAAATATCACCTAGCACAAAAAAAAATAAAAAAAAATTAATTAATTTTCAATGAAATGCTTATGTGGATACAACCCTACAAACTATCTTTTACCAACTAAACTTAACCATCTAGTCTTATGTACATA
>JASDQU010103828.1:31380-57588 GCA_032191745.1 Picea mariana
AAAAAAGTAGATTTAGTTATGCTACATGAAACTAAGTTTGATAGTTACACATTAAGGAGAATAACATGTAAGATATGGAAAAGCAATGAGGTAGAATGCATAAAAGATGAGCGAACCCCAAGGGGATCACTATCCTTTCGGACCTCGACATCTTGAACATTGATTTGTTCTCGCAGATCCCAATAATTTTAACAATCCACTACAAAATATTGCGATCTAAAGACCAGGGATATGTATCTAATGCCTATGGTTCCTTGATTTTGGCATCCAAAAGGGAGCTTTCTGGGTGATATCACACCTGGGATTGATCATGGCATATCAGTAATGCATTATCGGAGGGGATTTCAATTTGATAATATCCCTAGAGGAAACAAAAGAAGGAGTGCAAAATTTGGACTAGGAAAATATTGCAATCAGAGAATTAGTAGAACAACTGCAACTCATTGATTTCCCATCAAAAGTAGGATGGCTCACATGGAGTAATAGAAGAGGAGGATAGAACTATGTCGGAGTGTGCCTAGACACATTCTTGGTATCTGAGGCTTTCTTCCAATCGAAACAAGCCCTCTCAGAAGATATATGACCCCACTATGGATCGAATCAATGACCCATATCCCTTGAGTGGGAAAATATAATGAAACTATGACTCAAACCTTTTCACTTAAAAAAATTCTATCTCCATCACCCCGATTTCCTACAGAATATAGTGGAATGGTGGTAGGAAAAACAAGACCTGTATGGAACAAAAATGCATCAATTTCAATAGTTATTGAAACACACCAAGAACTAGCTCAAAAAATGGAACAAGTTAATTTTTGGAATGTCTTTGAAGAAAAAATAAGATTGGAAAGAGGACATGGAAAGAGTTCATGAGGAATTAATGTGAGATTTGTTAAAACACTAATCATAAGTTAGTTGGTTAGTTAAGTTAACCTAACTGTTATACAATTACATGACAATTATGGTCTTTTGTATTATATATGTACATCTATGTACATGATTATTTACAAAAGAATTGATGAATAGAGTATTCATTTTTTGCCATTGTTTAGTTATCTGCATTTATCATGGTTTCTTGATTGCTTATATTATTTCCATTATATTTTTGCTCTTTTCTTCATTATGAACCTAACAGTGGTATCAGAGCATGTAGATGATCTTAGAGGCCTACTGGTTTATCATAGCACATTTATGATCTTAGTGACTGTGAGATTGTGAATGGATGAAGCGTGAAGATGAAATGAATTGTGAGAAGCCCACACGTAAGCCCGATGAAGAACATTGAAAAGAGATTGTTTGTTTGTGTGGAGAACCGTGTGGAGAGAGACAGACGCAACGGAGGAAAGTAAGTTAGGTTCTGTGTAATTTCCAAAAGCCTATGAGAGACGTCCAAGAAAGTGTGAAATTAGGCCAAGAGATGCATTGAAGAAGAAATGAATCTTGTAAGTGTTTGCAGAACCGAGATTATAAAGCTTGAGGTTGTTGGCTTCAGTGAACATTGAATTGCTGTGTTTATTTGAGCCATTTGATTTAAGGATGGTGTGGCGTGGATTTAGTGGGCCATAGAACAAATCCTTCAAATCCAAATCTGTGCTCGATGTTGAAATGGGTAAGTGTGTTCATTCATTTGAATTGATTTCTGAATGTTGACATAGATCCTGAAGTTGTTGGGTTGTATGAGATAGAAAAGTGAAGAATCGAATTCTAGACCTATAGAAAATCACCCTGTGGTAGATCATGTAGTATTTCCATTCCATAGAGTTGAAGTGTAGTGTCGCATGCAAAGTAAGACTTAATATTGTTTTGCATAATATGAGCAGAAGAAGATTGGCATCGAAGGTCGTGTATGCAGGATGTAACAACACATGCACTGGGCATTCGCATTGGTTCTGATTTAAAATATGTTTAAAGGCACGGATTTGCAGTCCAAAGGAGCGAACATGAGTGAAGAGTATTCGAACTGTCCGTACTAAAGAAAGATCCTCAGTTTGTGAGAAGCCACTAAGACCAAGTTGTAAAAAGCCTTAAAGCCTACATCTAAACCTACACAAGTTTTAAATAATCTACATATATTATTTTAAATGAAGATTTTCTAGTGGCTATTGGCGATTGGAGAAATCACAATCCGATGAATATAGGTTGGAGGAATTAGAAATGTTTATTTATTTTTAAGAGAAGGGATGGAAAAAATATTTTATTTTAATTTTAACAGAGGATTCTTATAAAAAAATGTTTATTTTAAAGGAAGTCCTAATATTTTTGGAGGAATAAAGTTAAAAATATGAAAATTTGTTGATGAAGGATTTTTGTTGAAGGCAAAATCAATATCTTCATTCAAGGTATCGTCTTGGAATCTTTTGGTATTTTTGGAATGGAGCAATATCAATTTTTAAATATCCATTTTTACAGAAGGTAAATTTAAAAGGCTTGGTGTGAGAGGATTTAGAAAGAATTTATTATATGAAGTATAAAGGATAAGAATATTGAAAATTTATATGGAGGATCTTTCTCCATTATAATTAAATGTATATGAAGTTATAAGGGTTTCTTTTCATACAGGAGTTATAAGAATTATTGTTAAGAGACTTTGTCAGTAAGATTTTTGTAAAGGAGTTACAAGGTAGTTGTAAATAAAAAAGGGTTCAACAAATTGTATTTAGTGTTATTTGTAGATCCACCCGAGATTGAATAAGACGGTCTATCTTAGGATCTTTGTGTGCGTCTAAATGTTATCCTGTAGTTTTTGGCATATTTATGCATCGGACGATCACTCTTGGCGTGCACAATAGGATACAAAATTGAATTTTGTGGCATCAACATACAATTATCTCTCTTCCATATTCTGCATAATGGCAAGAATTGAGGAACTATTTACAATATTGTGCACATTAATTAACTCAACTACAGAATCTACAATTGCAATAAACAAGTCCACACTTAGTACAGTGATTACTTGTTTACAAGTAACACATAAGAAGATTGATATGTTCTAACATCAAAACAAATTGTTGTCTCATGAGTTAAGTTTGCTTCAACACCAACAATGTGATTACAACAACCAAAATGGCATCAAGGATGAAAATAATAAAGACATTTAGTTGACTAGTGATGTTAGTCGTAAACATGAAGATGAGTTGAATAAAGTCCCTATGTCAGAAAAAGTTGCAGATAAATGTATTGTTCAACCATGGGAAGAATTACGATTTAAACAAAATTGATATGGACTAGGATATGTACAGGACGCTGACAACCTTTTTCATTTTCCCAATTATAGTGAACCTGTTTGCTTTGTGAGTAGAGGTTTTTTGAATGATGATAAGATGACAGAGCTTGCGGATATTGGTAAGGAATAGGTACAGGATATTGTTGATGATGATGTTGTTCTATATCATGATAATCGGTCGGATAAAGAACCCATATAGTGCAAACACTGTCACCAGTTTGGCCATGATAAGTCAAACTGTTTTGATCTTCACCCATCAAAATTTTGTGGGAAGAAAAATCATCCCTCAGTAAGGTGTCAAAAGCACAAGTGGAAACAAATTCATTTTGAATGGTTAGGGAATTGGCATTGGCGTTTGGAAGCCAATTTATTAGAGTAGTCTTATCAATGGATTTATACACAAGTACAATCGTACTTGATTGGAGATATTTCTAGAGTTGATGGACATGAATTTTTTTGAAGATTTGTTGATTTAGGGTATGATCGGGGCCCAGTTGATGTAATCTTTTGAGTTAAAGATCGAGTCTACAGACTACGCCAAAAGACGATTTGATGTGTTGGATCTCTTCTTGGACATACTTGCGAATGACGTTCAAGGGCATTGGAACCACTTGTGCCTAATAAGGGGGAAATCTAGTTGAGTTAGGTTCCAAGTTTGATTTTGAGTCAGGTTCCAAGTTTGATTTAGAAGTTTGATTTAGATCTTGTGAATAGATGATCAAGTATGCAACCTAGTTCTTGGTATGCAGTCTTGTTCCTGAACATTTTGTTGTTGATATGGTTTTTGGTCATCTTAAAACCATCAATTGAGCAGAAGACATAAAGTTTTTCCTGTTACATTTTCATATTTTTGAGCCTTGAGCTCTTGTTAGTTTATGGTCAACTTAAAACCATGCCATTTAGTAGAAGAAATCAGCTTCTACTAGACATTCGATTTGTGGTCATACTGAAACCACCAGATTGGTTTGTGGTCATCCTGAAACCACCAGATGAGTTTGTGGTCAACCTTAAACCACCAATTTTTTAGAAGACATCAACTTCTGCTATTTTTTTCTTTAGATTTCAGAGAGCATCTTCAGCCAACCCTCTGAATATTCGCTTGACACATGTGATTGTTAAGTAATGGTAGTTTTTTAGGCAAGAACAAACTTATGATTAAGGGGGGATGTTAAAACACTAATCATAAGTTAGTTGGTTAGTTAAGTTAACCTAAGTGTTATACAGTTACATGACAGTTATGGTCTTTTGTATTATATATGTACATCTATGTACATGATTATTTACAGAAGAATTGATGAATAGAGTATGCTTTTTCTTCCATTGTTTAGTTATCTTCATTCATTATGGTTTCTTGATTGCTTCAATTATTTCTATTATATTTCTTCTCTTTTCTTAATTATGAATCTAACAAGATTGATGGAGGAGCATCGTGCGCAACTAGCAAACCAAGCACAAAGAGGAGGACAGTTGGAAACGCACCAACACACATTTTGAAATGTTTTGAAGTTGAATGAAAAAGAATTAATGTAATAGCTAGGGGAGCATATTCGAATTTATGTTTTGGAGGTTGTAAACAGATCTTGAGCATTGCTCTCATCTATTGGATATGGTAGCATTTATTGTACAGTAGTTGTAGGTTTTAATTTCTTATTTGATAGTTAGAGCTGTAGGAGGGAAAACAGAATAATAGACACCCTCGCTTGTATCATTGTATTATTTTTTCAGAAATAGAGAATTATGTAAGAAGTAGAGCTCTAGAGAGAAAGAACACAGAGAAGAACCCATGTACAAGAACACTTGAGTTAATATATGAAGCTTTAACTCAATTTTAATGGTGTTATTATGCTTGTTGTTTACATCTATGGAATGGTATGTTTACAATTGTTTTTCTCATTATGCATTTATTTCAATGTTGTGTTATTTGTATGATTTCATGTTAAATGTATGAAATCTATGAGGAGGGAAGAATGAGTTTCAATTGTTTCTCTTCCTGAGAATTCCTGCAAAGAGTGCAGCGAACGTCTGTAAGGTGTGCGTCGATGAAGTTCTGAGTTTTATCTCAAAAATATCATGAGAGATACCATTGTTCTCATATCAACTAAAGTGCAAGGTTAGCTCAAAGCCATGCAAGGTGTCCACAGGCTAGGTGAGGTCTTGGATTTTACCAATCCAAGAGGAAGATTGAAATATTGTTGTTGCAAAGAGTGCAGAGAGTCGAAGGACCAAATAACCAGAGGTTATTTGTGAATTCCACAAGGAGTGTGTGCATAATCACTAAGGAATCCCTAGAGTTTGCAAGTGAAATCTCAGAAGGGATAGAACCTTTGAAGTGTTCAAAGGGAGATGAAGGTTGAAAACGTCTCTCATAAGTCAAGTTCAGGATGGAGGACACCAAGCCATTTGGCCAGAAGTCCTTGAGAAGTTGAGTCAGGCGTTGGAATCGCTTCAAGAAGAAGTGTCAATTTACCGTGGGTCATTGGATCTCGCAGACCAGCAAGAATATTAAGGCCGAGTGTTTCTTAGCACTCATAAGCTCAGGAGGAATAAAGGTCATTGGATTTGGATCAATGAGAGTCTTTGATCTCACATCCTTGAAATTCGCTATTTTAAAATTCAGGAAGTGGAGGAAGCTATGGCTCGGAGTCGAGAGCTGCGAATTCCCAATTTGCAAAGTCCTGAAAGAACTAGGACCATTCGGTCGTAGGAGAGATTAGAGTCATTGATATGTGGCAAGGGGTTGTCATGATTTTGGGATTTGGGGAAAGGAGCGGTTGCATTGAAAAACATTGATAAGAGAAATCTCGAGGTGCCAAAAAGAATTTACCCCAGCTCATAGTCAGAGGTCACATTAGAGAAAATTCAAGAAGCAATCAAATTCCCGTTAACCTTTTTGGGTTTCGAGGATTGTTGAGTCAAGGGGGCTCACCACTGGAATCACGAAGTCGCAAAAGCTGATATACCCTTTCGGTAAAGGTCGTGGTCATAAGTTGTCAGTCACGTGGATGAGAGTTGGTGCCTTGTGTATGTTCGCACAGTCATAACTCATAAGGACCTATGGATACACAGACTTGTGTGTGTGTTTTAGTGGGATTTCCTATGGAGAAATCGAAGAGTCAATCTGACTCAGGTGGAAATTTAGAATGATCCAAAGACCGGGAGGTCACCCATATCCTGTTGAGGTGGGGGTGTTGTGTCAGAGTGGTATCAAAGCCCAAAAAAAATCTTTTCTTTCTGTAGTGGAGAAAATAAATTACAGCCATGCCACCGAGAAGAAGAGAAAGACCAATGCCTGATCCAGCTGTGGAAAGGGAAATGAGGGAAATCCGTGATCTATTTGATTCTATGGAAATAGAACAGAGATGGACAGTTGATACTGAAGATGTCAGTGAAGCCGAAAGTGAAAATGAGGCTGGAGTTGAGGAAGAAGTCGCAGTCGAAGACGCTGCAGAAGAACGTCTATTCAGATTTATTGCAAGAATCGGAGCCAGAGCAAAGATGGACATTACAATGTATGAATGCAACTTAGACATTGAAGAGATGCTAGATTGGTTTAGAGCTCTAGACAAATACTTTGAATATGAGGATGTCAAGGAAGATAAGAAAGTTAAACATGTCATCACCAGACTTAAAGGGCATGCAACACTGTGGTGGGATGAACTTCAGGCTGACAGGCATTGCAAAGGCAAACAAAGAATCAAAAGCTGGGATAGGATGGTTGCAAAAATGAAAGCCAAATTTATACCCATTGACTACCAGATCAATCTGTTTCGAAGGATGTAGAATTTGAGGCAGAAGATGATGACAGTGAAGGAGTACACTGAAGAGTTTTATAGGCTCAACATCAGAGCAGGTCATCGAGAAAGTGATGATGAAAAGGTTTCTAGATACATGAATGGTATAAGATATGACATTCAATATGAAATAAGCATGACGACAATTAGAAATGTCGAATATGCTTATCAAATGGCCCTGAAGGCTGAAGAAAAATTGGCCTGGATGCAAGGTAAAAAATCCAGAGGTCGAAGTCAGATTAGAGGCAAAGAAATTTCCTAGGATAGGACTCAGAAATCAAAGGAGGAAGAAAAGAAACCTCATACTCACCCTGAACGAGGAGGAAGTTCATAGGGGAGACAATATGCCAATAGAAATACTTTTCTGTGAGCAAGAGGAAGAGGAAGAGGTAGAGGAGGTGAGATAAAATGTTTTGGTTGTGGAAAAATCAGACACAAGTCTTTTGAATTTCCTGATAAGAAAAGAGATGGAGGCACAACTCACATTTCAAAAGCACAAAGGCGAAATGTTGAAGAAGAAGACACTGAAGGCAGAAGCTCACTCATGATGAGGAAAATTCTCTTGAAACCAGAGAAGGAGGTAGAGAATCCATCCCAAAGAAACAGTTTGTTCAGAACTTCTTGCAAGACCAAGGATGGGGTATGCAAGGTAATACTGGATAGTGGAAGCATAGAGAATCTAGTATCCACATAAATGGTGGAAAAGCTGGAATTGGAGACCGTTGCACATCCGAGCCCATACAAAGTCTCATGGTTGCAAAAAGGACATTAGGTAATTGTCACTAAACAATGTTTAGTTGAATTTAAGATAGGAGGTTATAATGATGAAATTCTGTGTGATGTTATTCCCATGGATGTCTATCACCTTTTATTGGGGAGACCGTGGCAATATGACAGGAATGTTGTTCATGATGGGAGAAGGAACACTTACACCTTGGAGAAGAATGGTAGAATACATATGTTGCTACCAATTAAATACGAGGAAGTAAAAACATAAATGAACAATACCATACTTCTCATGAGTGGGAAGGAACTTCTTGATGAAGTCAATAAATAAGAAGGCATGCAGTTTGCGGTGGTAAGAAAACCTAGAGTCATCTTAACCAGTACCAAGATAGATGATCTACCTGAGGAAATTCAGGAAATGCTGGAGGAGTTTGTTGATATCGTAGTGGATGAATTACCTTGTTCGTTGCCACCTATCAGAGGTACAAGCCATCGTATTGATATTATACCTAGAGTGAGTTTACCAAACAAAGCAGTGTACAGATTGACACCACGGGAGAATGAATAGGTTAAGAGACAAGTCCAAGACTTGATGGAAAAAGGAGTGGTTAGAGAAAGCTTGAGTCCATGCGTTGTACCTACAATTTAAGCCCAAAGAAATATGGTGGATGGAGAATGTGTACAGACTCGAGGTCCATAAACAAAATCACCATTAGGTATAGATTTCCTTTACCCAGGATGGATGACTTGATGGATTGCTTGAACAGATCCAAATATTTTTCAAAGATTGATTTGAAAAGTGGCTATCACCAAATCAGGATGAGGGACGGTGATGAATGGAAAGCGAAATTCAAAACAAACGAAGGTTTGTACAAATGGCTTGTCATGCCATTTGGCTTGATGAATGCATTGAGCACCTTTATGAGGTTGATGAATCAGGTCCTGAACGATTTCATTGGAAAATTAGTGATTGTATATCTGGATGATATGCTAATTTTCTGTAAAGTTGAAGCGGAGCACTTAAAGAATTTAGCTACAGTGACGAGGAAATTACTGCAAGAGAAATTGTTGATCAATTTGAAGAAGTCATCCTTCATGAAGACAGAACTCATTTATTTGGGTTTTGTAATCTCTTCGAATGAATTAAAGATGAATCCGAAGAAGGTAAAAGAAATCAGGGATTGGCCATCGCCGAAGAGTATCTTTGAAGTTCGAAGCTTCCATGGATTGGCTAGTTTTTACAAGAAGTTCATCAGAAATTTTAGCAAGATATGTGCACCGATGATGGACACAGTCAAGAAAAGACACAAATCTTTTCATTGGACAGAGGAAGCAGAGAAGAGTTTCAACCTGCTGAAGAAAAAGACCACTGAGCAACCAATTCTAGTGTTACCAGATTTCAGCAAAACATTCCAGGTCAGGTGTGATGCAAGTGGGTTTGCAATTAGAGAGGTCTTCAGCCAAGACAACAGGCCGATTGTGTATTTCAGTGAAAAACTTAATGAAGCAAAGATTAGGTACTCAACGTATGACAAGGAGTTTTATGCAGTCATACAAGCACTGAAGAAATGGAGACACTATTTGGTTCCCAAAGAGTTCGTTTTGTACAGCGATAACAATGCTTTAAAATTCATAACTTGATAGGAGAAGTTCAACCAAAAACATGCTAAATGGTTTGAATATATGCATAATTTTACTTTTGTGATTAAACATGTTTTTGGAACTGCTAACAAAGTGCCTGACACTTTGAGTAAGAAATCTTTGCTATTGCAGGAATTCAGAGTCAAGACATTGGGTTTTGATAACCTCAAAGAAATGTACAGGGATGGTCCAAATTTCAGCAAAGCATATCAGGCGTCTGAGAATCCAATTCTCAGGGACAGAAGACAATGGACCGAGTATATGATCCAGGATGGATTATTGTTCAGAGGTAACCAGCTATGTATACTGGAATGCTCCATGAGGAATAATTTGTTGAAGGAAAAGAACAACGGAGGATTGGTCAGACACTTCGGTTATGAAAAAACGTTATCAAAGTTGAATGGCTCGAATTATTGTCCAGGGATGAAGAAAGATGTGAAGAAATTTTTGTATAGGTACATTATTTTTCAGCACATGAAAGGAGAAAGGCAGAACACAGGGTTATACCAACCCTTTCCCATACCAGAAAGGACGTGGGATGTAGTGAGCAAGGATTTCATATTGGGACCACGAAGGACACAAAGGGAATATGATTCAATCCTTTTAGTGGTAGACATATTTTCAAAGATGACACATTTTATACCATGCCAGAAAACCAGCGACGCAACTCACATTACGAATCTATTTTTCAAGGAAGTCATCAGACTTCACAGCTTGCCAAGGAGTATTATTTCTGATTGAGACACCAGGTTCGTTGGACACTTCTGGAGGACCTTATGTAAGAAGATGGGGACAAACTTGTCTTTCAGTTTAGCAGATCATCCTCAGATGGATGGAAAAATAGAGGTCATGAACAAGAGCTTGGGGGATTTTCTAAGAAGCCTAGTGACTGAACACCATAGTCAATGGGATCATATTCTTCAACAAGCCGAATTTTCTTACAATGATTCATTTAAAATAAGCACAGGGAATAGACCATTCCAAAATTTATATGGAATGCATCCAATATGAGTTTCTGAATTGAAAGATTCAGAACAAGATGAATTCAGGAGTGCAAGTGTTGAGGAATTTACAACAGGAATAAAGGAGCTTCACAACAGAATTAAGGAGCGATTGCAAAGTTCAAATCAAGAGTACAAGCATAGAGCAGATCAACACCGACGAGAGTTTCAATTCAAAGTTGGTGATTTGATTCTAGCACATTTGAGGAAGGAAAGGTTCCCAAGGGGAACATACAATAAGATCAAGATGAAAAAGATCAGATCGTGCAAGGTCATGATATTGAACTACCAAATGGGTTCGGAATCTCACCGATATTCAATGTCACAGATTTGTATCCTTATAGAGCAGATGAAGCAGAAGGATCAGAGAATCAGAAATAATTTTAATGGATTAAACAATTGCCTATAGCTGAAAAGCCACAAATGGAAAGGATCATTAACCAGAGAGTTTGAAAGAAGACCTGAAGAAATACATACTTTGAATATTTGGTCAAGTGGGAAGGCCATCTGATTGAAAATGTCAGTTGGGAAAGTGAAGCAGATATCCAAATACATGGACAAACGATGCAGGAGCTCATGAACATGAGTTCATGAATTTTTTCAATCCAGAGGAGTATGATGCAGGAGCATCATACGCAGTTAGCAAAGCAAGCACAAAGAGGAGGACAGTTGGAAACATACCAACACACATTTTGAAATGTTTTGAAGTTGAATGAAAAAGCATTCATGTAATATCTAGGGGAGAGTATTCGCATTTATGTTTTGGAGGTTGTAAACAGATCTTGAGTGTTGCTCTCATATGTCGAATATGGAGGCATTTATGTTTATTGAATGTAAAGTAGTTGTAGCTTTTAATTTCCGATTTGATAGTTAGAGTTATAGGAGGGAAAACAAAATAATAGACACCCTCGCTTGTATCATTGTATTATTTTTTCAAAAATAGAGAATTATGTAAGAAGTAGAGTTGTTGAGAGAAAGACATAGAGAAGAACCCATGTACAAGAACACTTGAGTTAATATATGAATCTTTGACTCAATTTTCATGGTGTTATTATGCTTCTTGTTTACAACTGTGGAATGGTATGTTTACAGTTGTTTTTTTTATTATTCATTTATTTCAAAGTTGTTTTATCGATATGATTTCATGTTAAATGTATGAAATCTATGAGGAGGGAAGAATGAGTTTCAATTGCTTCTCTTCCTGATAATTCCTACAAGGAGTGCAATGAACATCCGCAAGGTGTGCGTCGACAAAGTTTTGAGGTTTATCTCAGAAAGCTCAAGAGAGATACCATTGTTCTCATATCAACTGAAGTGCAAGGTTAGCTTAGAGCCATGCAAGGTTTCCGTAGGCTGCGTGAGGTCTTGGATTTTACCAATCCAAGAGGAATATTGAAATATTGTTGTTGCAAAGAGTGCACAGTTCGAGGGACCAAATAATCAGAGGTTATTTGTGAATTCCTCAAGGAGTGTGTGCATAATCACTAAGGAATCCCTAGAGTTTGCAAGTGAAAGATCAGAAGGGATAGAACCTTTGAAGTGTTCAAAGGGATATGGAGGTCGAAATTGTCTCGCAAAATTCAAGTTCAGGATGGAGGACGCCAAGCCATTTGGCCAGAATAAATTGAGAAGTTGAATCGGAGTGGAATCGCTTCAAGAAGAAGTGTCGATTTACCATGGGTCATTGGATCTCGCAGACTAGCGAGAAGATTAAGGATGAGTGTTTCTAATCAATCCTAAGCTAAACATGTCATCACCAGACTTAAAGGGCATGCAACACTGTGGTGGAATGAACTTCAGGCTGACAGGCATTGCAAAGGAAAACAAAGAATCAAAATCTGGGATAGGATGGTTGCAAAAATGAAAGCCAAATTTATACCCAGGGACTAACAGATCCATCTGTTTCGAAGGATGTAGAATTTGAGACAGAAGATGATGATAGTGAAGGAGTACACTGAAGAGCTTTATAGGCTCAACATCAGAGCAGGTCATCGAGAAAGTGATGATGAAAATGTTTCCAGATACATGAATGGTCTGAGATATGACAGTCAATATGAAATAAGAATGATGACAATTAGAAATGTTGAAGATGATTATCAAATGGCCATGAAGCCTGAAGAAAAATTGGCCTGAAAGAAAGGTCAAAAAGCCAGAGGTCGAAGTCAGAGCAGTGGCAAATCAATTGCCAAGAACAAGATTCAGAAACCAAAGGAGGAAGAAAGGAAACCTCATACTCACCCTAAACGAGGAGGAAGTTCACAAGGGAGACAGTATGTTGATAGAAATACTTTTCCGCGAGAAAGAGGAAGAGGAAGAGGCAGAGGAGGTGAGATAAAAAAATTTGGTTGTGGAAAAATTAGACACAAGTTTTTTGAATGTCCTGATAAGAAGAGAGATGGAGGCAAAGCTCACATTTAAAAAGCACAAAGGCGAAATGTTGAAGAAGAAGATGCTGAAGGCAGAAGCTCACTCATGATGAGGAAAATTCTCTTGAAACTAGAGAATGAGGTAGAGAATCCAGTCCAAAGAAACAGTTTGTTCAGAACTGCTTGCAAGACCAAGGATTGGGTATGCAAGGTAATAGTGGATAGTAGAAGCACAGATAATATAGTATCCATAGAAATTGTGGAAAAGATGGAATGGATACTATTTCACATCCAAGCCCATACAAAGTCTCATGGTTACAAAAAGGACATCAGATAATTGTCACTAAACAATGTTTAGTTGAATTTAAGATAGGAGGTTATAATGATGAAATTTTGTGTGATGTTATTCCCATGGATGTCTATCATATTATATTGGTGAGACCATGGCAATATGACATTAATGTTGTTCATAATGTCAGAAAGAACACTTACACCTTGGAGAAGAATGGTAGAACGCATATGTTGCTGCCAATTAAAGACAAGGAAGTAAAAACAGAAATGAACAATACCATACTTTTCATGAGTGGGAAGGAACTTCTTGTTGAAGTCAATAAAGAAGAAATAATGCAGTTTATGGTGGTAAGAAAACCTAGAGTCATCTTAACCAGTACCAAGATAGATGATCTACCTAAGGAAATTAAGGAAATGTTGGAGGGGTTGGTTGATATTGTAGTGGACAAATTACCTTGTTCGTTGCCACCTATCAGAGGCATAAGCCATCATATTGATCTTATACCTGGAGCGATTTTACCAAACAAAGAAACGTACATATTGACCTACAGGAGAATGAAGAGGTTAAGAGACAAGTCCAAGACTTGATGGACAAAGGATTGGTTAGAAAAAGATTGAGTCCATGTGTTGTACCTACAGTGTTAAGCCCAAAGAAATATGGTGGATGGATAATGTGTGCAAACTCGAGGGCCATAAACAAAATAACCATCAAGTATAGATTTCCTTTACCCAGGATAGACGACTTGATGGATTTCTTGAACAGAGCCAAATATTTTTCAAAGATTGATTTGAAAATTGGCTATCACCAAATCAGGATGAGGGAAGGTGATGAATGGAAAACGACATTCAAAACAAACGAAGGTTTGTACGAATGGCTTGTCATGCCATTTGGCTTGACGAATGTGTCGAGAACCTTTATGAGGTTGATGAATGAGGTCATGAAGGATTTCATTGGAAAATTCGTGATTGTATATCTGGATGATATACTAATTTTCAGTAAAGATGAAGTGAAGCACTTAAATCATTTAGCTACAGTTTTGAGGAAATTATAGCAAGAGAAATTGTTGATCAATTTGAAGAAGTCATATTTCATGAAGACATAGCTCATTTATTTGGGTTTTGTAATCTCTTTGAATGAATTAAATATGGATCTGGAGAAGGTAAAATAAATTAGGGATTGGCCATCATCGAAGAGTATCTTTGAAGTTCGAAGCTTCCATGGATTGGCTAGTTTTTATAAGAAGTTCATCAAAAATTTCAGTGAGATATGTGCACCGATGATGGACACAGCCAATAAAAGACACAAATATTTTCATTGGATAGAGGAAGAAAAGAAGAGTTTCAATCTGCTGAAGAAGAATAGCACTGAGCAACCAATTATGGTGTTACCAGATTTCAGCAAAATATTCTAGGTTAGGTGTGATGCAAGTGGGTTTGCAATTGGAGTGGTCTTGAGCCAAGACAACAGACTGATCACATATTTCAGTGAAAAATTGAATGAACCAAAGATTAGATACTCAATGTATAACAAGGAGATTTATGCCGTCATACAAGCGCTGAAGAAATGGAGGCACTATTTGGTTCCCAAGGAGTTCGTTTTGTACAGTGATAACCATACTTTACAATTCATAACTCAATAGGAGAAGTTGAACCAAAAAAATGCTAAATGGGTTGAATATATGCATAATTTTACTTTTGTGATTAAACATATTTTTGGAAATGCTAACAAAGTGGTTGACGCTTTGAGTAGGAAATATTTACTATTGCAGGAATTAAGACTTTGGGTTTTGATAACCTCAAAGAAATGTACAGGGATGATCCAAATTTCAGAGAAGCATATGAGGTGTCTGAGAATCCAATTCTAAGGGACAAAAGCCAATGGACAGAGTATATAATATAGGATGGATTATTGTTCAAATGTAACTAGCTATGTATACTAGAATGCTCCATGAGGGAGAATTTGTTCAAGAAAAAGCACAGCGGACGATTGGACGGACACTTCGGTCATGAAAAAATGTTCTCAAAGCTGAATGGATCATATTATTGGCCAGGGATGAGGAAATATATGAAGAAAATTTTGTATAGGTGCAGGATTTTCTAGAACATGAAAGGAGAAAGGAAGAACGCAAGGTTATACCATCCCTTGCCCATACCAGAAAGGCCGTGGGACGCAGTGAGCATGGATTTCATATTGGAACTGTGAAGGACACAAATGGGGTATGATTCAATCTTTGTAGTGGTAGATAGATTTTCAAAGATGGAACATTTTATACCATGCCAGAAAACCAACGACGCAACTCACATTGCAAATATGTTTTTCAAGGAAGTCATCAGACTTCACAGCTTGCCAAGGAGTATTATTTCTGATCAAGACACCAAGTTTGTTGGACACTTCTAGAGGAACTTATGGAATAAGATGGGGACAAACTTGTCTTTCATTTCAGCATATCATCCTAAGATGGATGGACAGATAAAGGTCGTGAGAAAGAGCATGGGGGATTTTCTAAGAAGCCTAGTGACTGAACAACACAGTCAATGGGATCTTATTCTGCAACAAGCAGAATTTTCTTACAATGATTCATTTAAAAGAATCATTAAATACTGTGAAGCACAGGGAATAACCCATTAAATAGAGAATTCTGTAAGAAGTTGAGCTGTAGAGAGAAAGGACACAGAGAAGAACCCATGTACAAGAACACTTGAGTTAATATATGAAGCTTTGACTCAATTTTCATGGTGTTATTATGCTTGTTGTTTACATCTGTGGAATGGTATGTTTACAATTGTTTTTTTGATTATGCATTCATTTCAATGTTGTGTTATCTGTATGATTTCATGTTAAATGTATGAAATCTACAAGAAGGGAAGAATAAGTTTCAATTGTTTCTCTTCCTGAAAATTCCTGCAAGGAGTGTAGCGAACGTCCGCAAGGTGTGCGTTGATGAAGTTCTGAGTTTTATCTCAGAAAGCTCAGGAGAGATACCATTTTTCTGATATCTATCGAAGTGAAAGGTTATCTAAGAGCCATGCAATGTGTGCACAGGCTGGGTGAGGTCTTGGATTTTACCAATCCAAGAGGAAGATTGAAATATTGTTGTTGAAAAGAGTACACAGAGTCGAAGGACCAACTAATCAGAGGTTATTTGTGAATGTCACAAGGAGTGTGTGTAGAATCACTAAGGAAGCCCTAGAGTTTGCAAGTGAAAGCTCAAAAGGGATAGAACCTTTCAAGTGTTCAAAGGGATATGGAGGTCAAAATCATCTCACAGAAGTAAAGTTCAGGAGGGAGGACGCCTAGCCATTTGGCCAGAAGTCCTTGAGGAGTTGAATCAGACGGTGGAATCACTTCAAGAAGAAGTGTCGATTTACCATGGGTTGTTGGATTTCGTAGACCAATGAGAAGATTAAGGTTGATTTTATCTCAGCACTCATAAGCTCGGGAGGAATAGAGGCCTTTGAATTCAGATCAATGAGAGTTCTTGATCTCACGTCCTTGAAATTTGCTATTTTAAAATTTAGGAAGCAGAGGTAGTTGTGGCTCGGAGTCGAGAGTCGTGAATTCCTGATTCGTGAAGCCTTGAATGAACTAGGATCGTCTGTTCATAGGAGAGATCAAAGTCATTGATCTATGGCAAAGGGGTTTTCATGATTTTGGGATTCGATGAAAGGAGTGGTTGCATTGAAAAACGTCGATAAGCAAAATCCCAAGGTGCTGGAAAGAATTTACCCCAGCTCATAGTTAGAGGTCACATCAGAGAAAAGTCAAGGAAGGAATCAAATTCCCATTGGCCTTTTCAAGTTTCGGGGATTGTTGAGTCAAAGGGGCTCACCTCTGGAATCATGAAGTCACGAAAGCCGAAATACCCTTTCAGTAAAGATCGTGGTCATAAGTTATTGGTCACATGGGTAAGAGTTGGCACCTTTTGTATGTTCTCAAATGCATAACTCATAAGTACCTGTGGATACGCACACATGTGTGTGTTTTTTAGTGGGATTTCATGTGGGGAAATCAAAGAGTCAATCCAACTCAGGTGGAAATTTAGAATGATCCTAAGACTGGGAGGTCATGTAGATCTTGTTGAGGTGCAGGTGTTGCATCATAGACGGTCACTCTCGGGAACTCAAGGTAAAGGAGGAACAACTTTGTCGAGACTTGAATGAAAGATATAAGCAAGAGAATATCATGTATAGTTAAAAATACCTTATCCGATGGCTCTAGGAAGGTGATAAGAACAAACATTGTTTCCACAATTCACTTCTTTTGGGGTGAAGCCAAAACCGCATTGATAGTCTCTACGAGGTTGGGGGAGAAATCATGGAAAACCATGATGATATAGAAAAATAACTTGTTAGGAATTTATTCCACAATTCACTTCCATTGGGGAAAATCCAAAACCACATTGATACTCTCTACGAGGTTGGGGGAGAAATCATGGAAAACCATGATGATATAGAAAAATAACTTGTTAGTCATTTTAGCGGCCTAATAAAAGAACACATCAATAGGGAGGATGCAAATAAAATAATAGAATGATTTATCCCCTATATTGTCTCTCTATAACATAATCACAACCTCATGCAAAAGTTGACCCTCGCGGAGATAGAAGAGATAGTCAAGGAAATGCCAAAGGCGAAAGCATTGGGGCTAGATGGATTTACCACCGACTTTTTCTAAGCATGTATGGATACATATGGTTAGTGATAGAGGAATCACACTCATCCTAATCCGTCTTACATGCCTTCAATTCCACCTTTCTAACTCTCATCACTTTATTTAATGTTATTTATAAAATCATAACAAAGGTTATAGAAAATAGAGTCAAACCTCTACTGCACAAAATCATCTAGCATGAGCAAGGTGACTTTGTTGAAGGACACCCGAGTCAAACCTCTACTACACAAAATTATCTAGCATAAGAAAGGTTTCTTTGCTAAAGGACACCAAATACTAGATGGAATAATGGTGGCCCATGAGCCCATTCATTCTCTAAAATCCAGTGGTAGACCTCACATGATTATAAAACTTTATTTGGATAAAGTTTAGGATAGAATAAAACGGGATTTTTTGGGAGAAATATGGGGGGCCTTTGGTTTTCAACCCATATTGGATCTCCTAGGTCAAAATCCTAGTCTCTTCATTTTTTTTTCAATCTTCATCAATGGTCCCCCCTTATTTTTCTTCAAATCCCCAAGACGGATATACTAGGGAGACCCCCTTTTTCCCCTACATGTTTATCATCCTTGTTGAATTCTTGGTTTGATTTATGAAACAATCCATACCGGCGATTAAGGGCCTTCATCTTCACCCATAGATAAAACCTTTCTCCCACAAAAAATTCGTGGATGAAACACTACTTATGGGTCGATCCATGATGAGGGAAGTGAGAACCATTAAGAATATCCTGGAATTCTTTATGACAACCTCTAGTATGCATATCAATTTAGAATAATACAAATTGTTTTTATTTAATATAACCCTTGTAGTTCAATGCAACATATGTTGGTTTTGGAGCCTGATTATCTTCTTGATTCAAAGGTATTTGTTTTCAGCCATGTTTATACCCCATGAAGACTTTACACCCGAGAATAATGTACACTCATCCACGTGGGGGAGTGCAGGGGGGTTACCCCCCTACGGGGTCCGGGGGAAAGCAGGCCCCCAAAGGAAAAATTGCATTGTAAATGTATATTGTAATTTCATTGTATATCTGGACCGTTCATTATAAGGTCGCAAATCTAACCGAAGAAGTTATGTTAGGTTTTTTTGCCCTAGAATGAAACCCTCTTTTATGAGGGAAATGTTTTGCATCTACGTAGTATAATGCTTATTGTATTCTGAGTGGGGAGACTTTGAGAGAAAGAAGAGTAAGTTACAATGGGTTTGTTGTAGGTTGTATCCCTTCATTTGTTGGATAATAATAAAGGAAGGACCTTGCAATTTCTCTAGTGGATGTAGCCCACACTAGGTGAACCATGTATATCTCTATCTCTATTGTATTGTGTATATTCTGTGTTTTATTTCCATATTTGTTTTATTTTATTTCTCTATGATCTTGTTTTTGTAACAACTAATATCAGAGAGAAAGGTAACTCGCAGGAAAAGAGGGTTCCTGGTTCAAGTGGGAGCAATGGAGGAAGATGGAAATTTTAGGGTCAAGAAATTTAATGGCCAAAACTACCAGTTATGGAAGATGCAGATGGAATATTATTTATATTAGAAGTATTTATTCCTACCATTAGGCAGAATACCAAAGAAGCCGACAGCTATGAAGGACAAAGAATGGGAGATTTTTGACAGAAAAGCTCTAGGAACGATATGGTTGAGCATGGAAGCATTGGTGGTTTTCAATATTTCGAAAGGAAAGACAATGAAGGATTAGATGGATTCATTGGCTAAATTGTATGAAAAATCCTCAGCGTCCAATAAGGTATTTCTAATGAAGAGATTATTTAATATGAATACGTCAGAAGGTGGATCTATTGTAGATCATTTAAATGAATTTAATACAGTTACTAATCAACTAAGTTCTATAAAATTGGACTTTGATGATGAGGTCAAGGCTCTTCTAATCTTGTTCTCATTTCCAGAAAGATGGAACGACTTGGTCATGGCTATAAGTAAAGTTCTATCTTTGGTTCAAATAATTTAAAATATGATGTTGTTGTTGGTGTTATCCTTAGTGAGGAAATGCGATGGAAAAACACAAGTGAGACATCAGGTAATGCATTGAACATGGAGAACAGGGGAAGACAAAAGGATATAGGAAAGGGCCAAGGGAACCACGAGAATTCTATGAAGGGAAGATCCAAATTCATACTTGGAAATATAGAGTGCTGGAATTGTGGGAAGAAAGAACATCTGGAGAAAGACTGTAGAGCTCCAAAGAAACAAAGAGATGGACAACAAGAGAAAAATTAGGAAGAAAATGTAACAGGTGATGTGTTACAAGATGCTTTGATTCTTTCTGTAGATAATATTTCTGAGTCTTGGGTTGTAGATTCAGGGGATTCATTTCATGCCACACCCAATAGGAAACTTTTTCTAGATTATGTTCTAGGTTATTTTGGACAGGTTCATTTCATTGATGATGCACCATGCAAAATTGTTGGAATGAGAAAGGTAAAAATAAAGAAAAGCAATGGAAACCAATCATTGTTGAAAGAGGTAAGACATGTTCCAGATCTAAGGGAAAATTTAATTTCAACAGAACAATTGGCAAGTGAAGGTTGTATATCCATATTTGTAGGTAAGGTGTGGAAGGTCACCAAAGGATCATTGGTGATAGAAAAAGGTGATAAGGTAGGTACATTGTATTTATGTATTGGTAATACTGACTCTTCTATCTCTTTAGATTCTACAGGAGTGGATACAACATTGTGGCATCATAGGATTGGATACATGAGTGAGAAGGGGATGTAGATACTTCACAAAATATTTTTTTTCCAGATCTTAAACAAATTGATTTGGACTTCTGTGAGCATTGTGTTTATGGAAAACAAAAGACAATCATATTTCTCAAAGTCGAAAAAGAAAAGAAGAGTGAAAGGTTAGATATTGTGCATACATATGTATGGGGACCAATTCATGTATCATCTCTTTATGTCTCTCATTATTATGTTACTTTTATTGATGATGCAACTAGAAAAACTTGGGTATATTGCATTCGACACAAATCTTATGTTTTTGATACTTTTAAGAAATGGAAAGATTTGGTTGAGAATGAGATAGAAAAAAGGTTGAAGTGTCTCAGAATAGATAATGGAGGTGAATATTGTAGCAAGGAGTTTGATGATTACTATTCATACCATGGGATTCGTAGAGAGGCGAAATTTTCAAGAACACCACAAGAAAATGGTGTGTCGGAAAGGATGAACATGACAATCATGGAGTGTGCAATGAGTATGAGATTGCATGATGGTTTTCACTTACAGTTCTCAGAAGATGTTGTAGATATTGTTGTTTACTTAATAAACAGAGAACCTTTAAGTTTTTTTGATGGTAGAATTCCAGAGGAGGCATGGACCGGTTAAAATGTAAACTACTCTTTTTTGAAGACTTTTGATTGTGAAGCATTTGTCCATATTGATAAAGAAAATAGAACAAAGCTTGATGCAAAATCCGAGAAGTGTACCTTTATTGGATACAATGTTAATGATTTTGGTTATCACTTATGGGATTATGAAAATAACAAAATCATTAGGAGTAGAGATGTCATATTCAATGAGAAGGTCATGTACAAAGATCAGTTGTAGGGAAAGAAACGAGAAAAAGAAAAACAAGAATACATAGTTCTTGATGAGATCACTGAAAAAGAAATTACAAAGGAACTAGCAAATCAAAATGTACAACAACATGAGAAACATGTACCTCAAACTCCTGCAAGTGTTGTTATAAGATCTACCAGGTTAAGTAGACCCGTGAATGATACTTTCCTCATTGTATTATTTATTGTTGACTAATTCTCATGAACCAAAATGTTATGAAGAGGCAATGCAGGTATACACCAAAAAGAAGTGGGAGCAAGGCATGAAAGAGGAAATGGATTCCTTGGTAAATAACCATACTTGGGACTTGGTTCAGTTGCTTGAAAGAAAATTATCATTGCAAAATAAATGGGTTTATAGGTTGAAGGAAGAATATGGAGGAAAAAAGCGGTAAAAGGCTAAACTTGTTATAAAGGGGTTTGCACAAAAGAAAGGTATTGATTTTGATGAAATATATTCTCTTGTTGTTGAAATTAATTCAATTAGGACTATTTTAAGTCTTGTGGCAGTAAAATATTTCCATCTTGAACAGTTAGATATAAAAACAACTTTTCTCCATGGGGATTTGATGGAAGAGATTTGTATGCAGCAGCCATAGGGGTATGAGGTCAAAGAGAAGGAGAATTTGGTATGCAGGTTGAAGAAGAGTTTGTATGGCCTAAAGAAATCTCCAAGGTTGTGGTATTTGAAGATTGACAAGTTTATGACATAACATGGTTATAGTAGATGTCATTCTGATCACTGTGTTTATTTTAAAAAATTAGAAAAGGGAAGCTATATTATCTTGTTATTGTATGTAGATGACATGCTTGTTGCAAGGTCTAATATGCAGGATATAAATGTGATCAAGAATAAATTAGCTAATTCATTTGTGATGAAGGATTTTGGTGTTGTAAAGAAAATCCTTGGTATGAGAATAACAAGAGACAGGAAAAATCGCAAATTGACATTGTCTCAGGGTGATTATATAGAGAAGGTGTTGGAGAGGTTTAGATTGCATAATGCAAAACCAGTTAGCACACCTTTGGCTATCCATTTCAAATTAACTAAGAAAATGTGTCCCAAGACATAGGAGGAGATTACGTACCTGTCTAGGGTCCCTTATTCATCAACAAGTGGCATCTTGATGTATAACATAGTTACCAACATAACGAGAACTCAAAAGAGTTCTCAGTTTGGGGGGGGTCAAGTTTTTTACCCCATTTTTAAAAATGATGCTACCGGTAGCACCCCCCTCCCTTTTTAGGTGTTTTTTTGATATTTTAATTCTTCTCATACATAAGGTTTCCACTTTTTTGTTCTTAAATACTTGTTTTTTCATTTATTTTCAAATTGTTCAATTTTTTTATTTTTTATTTTTTATTTTTTTCTCAACGGTGTTTTTTCATCTATTTTCAAACTTTTCAGCTTTTATTTATTTTTTATTTTTATTCAGTGGTGTTTTTAATCATATTTCCATGCTCAATCCAATGTTAAAAATGTTCTACACCATTTGTTTTTTTTAAACTAAGATTTTTCATATAATTTTGTGTCCTTAATTAAATTATGGTTCCATACTTTTTAAATATAGTGGAAAATATCATTTTTAACACATTGTTTTACCTTTACTTCAATACATAGAAAATAATTGTACTTAAATAACACTATGTTATTACATAAATATTTAAGAAGAAAAAAAAAGTTAATAAATAAATTAAAGAAAAAAAGAAGAAGTTAATAAATAAATTTTCAAGTGACCATTTAGGATCTAATCTTGTGTTTTTTATTTGTGTACGGATTTGCTGTAAGGCCACAGTTTGAATTAGGTCATAATTAGCTATAATTTTAGCGTTTAGAAAAACATTTTGTTTTAGGTAGCGTCATGTGTTTATTTAGGTGTTGATTTTAACGTTTTTCTAAGCAACTATTTTATGTTTTAAAGCCATGTTGAAAAAAGTTGTAATTTTGACCCGGCCAAAAAAATTAGTGCTATCGATAGTACCACATTTTGATTTAGGGGTTGATTTTAGAGTGTTTTTGAGAAACCATTTAATCTTTTATGCCCATGCTTGAAAAATGTTGTAATTTTATCCCAGTTACAAAAAATGGTGCTACCAGTAGCACCACTTTTTGATTTGTGGGTTGATTTTAAAGTTTGTTTGAGAATCCATTTGATCCTTTAAGCCCATGCTTGAAAAAGTTGTAATTTTGACCTGATTACAAAAAATGGTGCTACCAGTAGCACCACTTTTTGATTTGGGGGTTGATTTTCATGTTTTTTATGCAAAAATCTGGGTTTTAAGGGCTAGAGTTCTCGTTTTGAGGTCACAGTTGTCATTGAGTTTGTAACTATGTTGTATGCGATGGTTTGCACAAGGTCAGATATTGCACATGTAGTGGGACTTGTGAGAAGTTATATGAACAATCTAGGTAAAGAAATCTGGGAGGAAATAAAGTGGATTCTCAGGTATTTGAGAGGTACTTCTACTCATGCATTTTCTTTTGGAGGTCCAGACACTTTTCTACAGGGATATGTTGATTCAGATATGGCAGGTGATAAATATAGCAGGATGAGCACCACAGGTTCTGATTTTACTATAGGTGGAAAAATAGTAATTTGGATTTCAAAACTACAAAAGGTTGTGGCACTTTCAACAACAAAAGAATAGTATGTTGTTGCTACAGAGGCTAGTAAATAAATGATTTCGTTACAGAGGTATATGGAGGAATTGGGAAAGAAGCAAGAGAATAGTAGGTTGTACTATGAGAGTGAGAGTGTCATTCATCTTGCAAAGAAATCATCCTTTCATTTGAAGACTAAGCATATACAACTAAGGTACCACTTCATATGATCCATCTTGGAATATGGACATTTGAAGTTGGCAAATATACCCACTATCCAAAATCGTGTAGACATGTTAGAAAAGGGAGTAACTAGGGAGAAACAGAGTTATTGCTCAGTTTCAGTTGGTATTCAAGCATGAAGGTGAACATGAGAAATTTTCTAGGTCCAAGAAGGTTCATAGTCCAACAGATACAACAACGGTGGAGTTGTTGAGATCAGTCTCCAAGTGGGAGATTGTTAGTTGTGGAGCCTAATTATCTTCCTGATTCAGAGGTCTTTGTTTTTAGCCGTGATATACCCCATGAAGACTTTACACCCCAGAAGAATGTACACTCATCCATACGGGGGACTGTAGGGGGGTTTGTAGAAATTTCAATACAAATTATGTATTTCCTACAATTATCCTGATCTAACAATTATATGCCATTGTTAAATACATAGTCGCTTCTACTAATATTCTTGCGGAAATAAAATCACGATCACAAAATGAAATATCAATAAAACATAACACAAAAGTTTTTTCAGGAAAGCGTAAAGCTAAAAAACCCACTATCATATATTATGTATATCATGGAGCATGAAACAATCTCATAAAAAACTCTAATCCAAGATCTCTCAATACAATACAATCGTCTCACACTGTCATACAAAAATTGGCAAATTCATGTGCCAATATTCTGTCTCCAAACAACTTGCCTCCTTTGCACAATCCCTGCAATTAGAATTCTCACAATGAATTTGAACTGCCTAGTTTCCACATGATCATGAGCATATCCACTGCATGTGTGATTGCATGAGTGCACTTCACTCAAATCACAACTGATAGCCAAACTATAGCTTTCACCTATTATCTCAACTGGGTCTCCACTGAATATGACATGCATGTAGTTAACTGTGGTGAATCTTCAATTGCATGTGAGTTCACTGAACTCTCACTAGTGTAAGTTCAGTTACAACTATTACAACTGGGCTTAACTCACTTAACTGAGATAAACTACTTCACAACTCTCATAACTACACTTATAACTTTGTCACAACTTCATGTCACCTCCATGTCTTACCAGCCAACCTTTAAACTTGAATTTCCCATAGTTAACTGATTTTCCATTTCAGTTAATTATTTCAAGTAATTATGAGATAATAGATTAATATTTATTGTCCAATTTATTTAAGGGAAAAGTAAATTAGACACATGTTTCTTGTTGACATTTCAACACTCCCTCTCAACAAGAAAGGGATTATCCTTCATTGCAATCCTATCTCTATGATATTTGAATTTTCTCCTGGTGAGCGCCTTCATCAGAGTGTCTACATCCCGATCTCCCGTAGGAATGTATTGAAGCAACATGATCTTCTGCTACACACAATCTCTGAGATGATGATACCAGATATCTATATGCCTAGATCTATCATAAATCACAGGATTAATCGAGAGTTTAATGCAACTATGATTATCACAATGAATCACTGTCAAATCTAAATGAGAACCAAACAAACCAACCAAGATCTTTCTCATCCAGATAGCCTCACATCCAACTTGACTTGCTACCATGTATTCCGCTTCCACTGAACTAAGTACCACGGATATTTGTTTCCTATTGTACCAAGAAACAGCTGTAGATCTGATACTAAAGATCCCCCCTGATGTTCTCTTTCTGTCCGTTGGGCTGCCCGCCCAATCTACATCCATGAAGCCATGCAACTTCACCTCATCCATCTGTCTATACCATAATCCATACTCATATGTTCCCTTCAGATATCTCAGGACATGCTTACCCGCCTTCCAAAAGAGTTTGGTAGGCTTAACCATCGCTTGACTCAACTGGTTAACTGTATAGAAAATGTCCAGTCTCGTGTTCACTAAATACATTAGCGAACCTACTAAATGTCAATAGACAGTAACATCCACTACCTCTCTAGAAGCAGCATCCTCTTTCCTCCAGTTTCTTGGAAGAGGAGTATCCATGGATTTTCATCCTTCCATGTGAAACTTACCCAGTATCTCCCTTGCATACTTGCCTTGAGACACAAAAAGTTCACCATCTCGCTACCATATTTCCAATCCAAGGAAATAATGAAG
>JASDQU010103828.1:73367-85049 GCA_032191745.1 Picea mariana
TGCCAACTCAAAGGCCTTTGTTATAATTGTGATGAAAAATATTTTCTGGGCCAAAAGTGTAAGGAACAAAATCTTTTTATGGCCATCTCAGAGGATATTTCAGAAGAGGATGTTGAAATTCCCCTTGTGTTTGAGTCGCTAAAACCACTGACATAACCCCCCCTCAGACCCTCCTGAAGTAGAACCGGTTATTTCCCTAAATGCTCTCACTGACTTCTCTGCTCCCCAAACCCTCAAGCTAATCGGTTACATCAAGCATAGGAAGGTCATCATTCTTGTTGATAGTGGAAGCACCCATAATTTTATTCATCGTCGCATTTCCCAAGAAACTCATTGCTATATCCATGCAATCAATAATTTCAAAATCATGATTGCCAATGGCGGCTCCATGAAATGTGGAGGGCGTTGTGAAAATGTGCATCACCAAATTGGTAACTACCACCTGAAATCTCATATGTTTGCTATCGACATGGGAGGTTGTGACATTGTGTTAGGTGAAAACTGGCTAAGGACTTTGGGTCCCATTCTCATGGATTTCAAGGAATTAACCATGCAATTTGACAAGGAGGGTCAAAAATATAAGTTCCAAGGAATCACCGTCGATTCACCTAAGATCATTAGTTCTCATCGCATGGAAAAGCTGCTCAAAAAAGGTCATTCTGGCATTATTGCCCAACTCCATGCCATACAAGCAACTGAGACACCCTCTATACCACAAGACCTCCAATCCATCCTCTCTAAACACTAGTTGGTCTTTTCCACTCCCCAGGGACTCCTACCTTCCCATGGTGTTCATGATCATTCCATTCCCCTTATACCAGGAAGCCTTCCTCCCAATATCCGTCCCTATCGTCACCCCTTTTCCCCAAAAAATGAAATTGAGAAAATGGTTCAAGAACTACTTAACGCAGGTGTTATCTGCCCTAGTAAGAGCCCCTACTCTTCTCCTGTGTTCATGGTCCTGAAGAAAGAAGGTTCTTGGCGCATGTGTCCTGACTTCCGCGCCCTCAAAAAACTCACCATTAAAGACAAATTTCCCATTCCTGTCATTGATGATCTCTTGGATGAATTGAGTGGCGCCCAGTTCTTTACTAAACTTGATCTTCATTCTGGCTACCACTAGATACATATGAAAGAGGCAGACATTACTAAGACTGCCTTTAGAACTCATGAGGGCCACTATGAGTTTTTGGTCATGCCCTTTGGCTTGTCTAACGCCCCCTCCACCTTCCAAAGCCTCACGAATCATGTCTTTCGACCTTTTCTCCATAATTTTGTCTTATTTTTCTTTGATGATATCCTCATATATAAAAAAACCTAGACAAACCATCTTGCTCATGTGGACTACGTTCTCCATCTACTCTCTCAGCACCAACTTTTCCTGAAACAATCTAAATGTGATTTTGGTGCCTTAAAAGTCAAGTACTTGGGTCATCTTGCTGGCAAGAACAACATCAGGGTGGATCCTAAAAAGATTGAAGCTATGAAAGACTGTCCTCACCCAAAGACTCTCAAAATATTGCGAGATTTCTGGGCTTAACAGGTTATTATCGCAAGTTTGTTAAGAATTATGGAAATATTGCAACACCTCTCACTACACTCCTTAAAAAGAATTCTTTCACTTGGACTCTGAAAACTACTCAGGATTTTCAAACCTTGAATATGGCCATGTGCACCACTCCTGATTTCACAAAGACCTTTGTCCTGGAATGTGATGCTTCAGGGAAAGGTATTGGTGCTATCCTTATGCAAGAGGGTCAGCCTTTGGGATTTACCAACAAACAACTGTCTGAATGAAATTTGGGCAAATCAATCTATTAAAAGGAAATTTTCTCTATTCTGCATGTCGTTGATTTGTGGCACCCTTATCTATTGGGGAAATGATTCCAAATTAAGACAGATCATCAAAGCCTCAAGTATTTTCTGGAACAATGCATTTCCTCCCCAAAGCAATAAAAATGGGTGACTAAGCTCTTTGGATATGATTATGAGATCATTTACAAGAAAGGCAAAGACAATGTGGTTGTGGATGCACTTTCTTGAAAACATGAAGATGAAGACTCCCTTTTTTCTCTCTCCTTCATTGTACCAGATTGGCTCCAAGCCGTTCGCTAGGAATGGCTACATGATCCCAAAAGTTCGCATATGATACAACAATTGCAGTCCAATTCTCCAGTTTCCCCAGGGCACTCTTGGCTCCATGATGAGATTTGATACAAAGGTCATTTGTATTTAAGTAAGTAGTCAAAACTTAAATCCATGGTGCTTTCTGAGCTTCATGCTAAAGCCACAGTTGGTCACTCCAAGTTTACCAAAACCTATGATAGGGTCAAACGTTTTTTTTTTCTGGGATAGTATGAAACAAGACATTCATAATTTTGTGGCTGAATGTGATGTGTGCCAATGCAACAAGGGTGAAACAATCAAATCTCCTGGCACACTACAACCGCTTCGGATTCCACCTGCTATTTGGAGGGATATCTCTATGGATTTTATTACAGGCTTACCTAAATCGAGCAATAAATCAGTCGTCATGGTGGTAGTTGATAGCCTTTACAAGTATGCTCATTTATGTGCTCTTCAACACCCATTTAAAAAATCCACAGTGGCTCAACTTTTCATGGATCAGGTCTTCAAGCTTCATGGCATGCTGCATTCTATTGTTTTTGATCACGACCCAACTTTCACCAGCAATTTTTGGCAAGAACTATTCAAGCTACAAGGCACCCAATTGCATCTCAAAACAACTTATCATCCCCAGACAGATGGTCAAACTGAAGTTGTCAACAAATGTTTGGAAACATATTTGAGGTGTTTTGCATCAAAAAAGAAAAATCAGTGGGCTCAATGGTTACCCCTAGCTGAATGGTGGTACAACACTTCATGCCATACAACTACCTGCATGAATCCTTTTGAAGCGGTATATGGACAAAATCCACCGTCAGTTCTCTCATATTTACCAGGTGTCTCGAAGGTCCAGGTGGTTGACCAAACACTTACAGTTCGAGAGGCTATTCTCCATACCCTCAAAGAGAATTGGTCATGGCTCGGAATCACATGAAGCAACAAGCAGATCAAGGTCGCTCTGGATGTCATTTTGCAGAAGGGGATCAGGTGTTTCTTCAACTGCAACCTTACAAGCAAACTTCCCTCAAGGCCGACCTTTTTCAGAAGCTGGCACCCAAATTTTATGGTCCTTATACAATTCTCAAGCGTGTGGGACAGGTGGCCTATCAGTGAGCTTTGCTTAGTCATTCTAAGCTA
Source organism: Picea mariana (assembly GCA_032191745.1). Taxonomy (NCBI): domain Eukaryota; kingdom Viridiplantae; phylum Streptophyta; class Pinopsida; order Pinales; family Pinaceae; genus Picea; species Picea mariana. The sequence goes on from JASDQU010103828.1 coordinate 76,632, forward strand.
CATCTTGTTTTTCATGTTTCATGCTTAAAGAAGTTGATTGGAACTAAGTGCCAAACTCAAACCAACCTTCCCGAGTTGGAGGAAGAAGGATCCATTTGGCTACAACCACAAGCAGTTTTGGACCAAAGTGAGCGTCGCTTGCGTCGGTGAACCATCAAGGAAGTGTTAGTCCAGTGGAAAGATACAACTCCAACAGATGCCACTTGGGAACCATCTACCATTCTTCAACAATTTCCACATCTCAAGCCTTGAGGACAAGGTTTTTTTTAAGGGGGAGGACATGTTAGGGAACTAACCCCTCACATAGGTAGAACAATGTATTCCAATGTAATAAAGGTCAATATTAATAAGGCCTTGCAATAAAGTAGAATAAGTTGAATGTAAGAAGACCTAATAGAAGCTTCCGCTTCTAGAAGGATCTTCCTCTAGATGGTTCTATTGATAGACATATTTAGTATAAATAGGAGTTGAGGGCATGAGAACCCTAGCTTGGATATTATTGTAATAGAGCTCTGCTCGACTTGAGGTTTCCCCATTGAAGAGGCCCATGAACATTTCTCTCAGAATCAAAGTTCTCTTTCTGGTGTTATTTTGATATCATTTCAGTGTTATTGTGGTGTTGTTCTGGTTATATTGTTGTTTATCTGCCATTTCTAGCATTTTATTTCTGTTCTGCATACTTTTTATGTCTGGAATATTACATGGATAGGTTTTCTAATGGGAGTTCCCCTTGAAAATACATTGTGTCGTTCCCAAGCATACTTTCCACATTCTGCACTTCATCCCCTCATCTCCTTATCTTTTGGGATTTTTGGATGTACTGACCTAAGAAGGAACTATCCATCATTTCATGGGAAGAAGGGGCTGAAGGCCCAGAGGCTTGTAGCTGGAAAAAGATAAAATCCAATCATGAACCTTTTAGATTCTCACCAAGGGATCTCGAGGACAATGAAACATCTCTCATAAAAAACTAATGGGACCCATAAGAAAATAACAAATGCAAAATGCCAACCAAGGTAGAGCATGTGTGGGAAATGCTTTTCACGCTTAGGTAGAAGTCCCACACATTGTATTCAACTTGGGGAAGCATGATGTGACCAGAGTAGAGTCAAGGTGGGAATTGTTTTTCATGTTTAGGTAGAATCCCCACCTCAGATTTAACTTGGAAACATCTTAAAAGAAAAAACGACAATAAACGGGCTTGGAAAAAGGTCGCATTGAAAACAAAGGTGCAACACACTCTCTACAAAGGAACCTATAAATGAGACACCAGGATCCCTTGTATGCCATGAATCTCATGCCCAAAATGCTTACCCTCATCCATGTAACTGATCCAGATTATTTTTGGCATGAAATGAGAGTGGAGATATAATAAAGAAATGTACAAAGATATGTCAATAATATAACCATTAACACAGAGATACAATAATACACAATTTCTATTAATGAGTGAAATGTACAAAGCTGTAGAAATACAGAGTGAAAGACTCGCTAGAATGGTGACAAATTATTTGCAAGAAGATGCATCTTACAATGAGGCTCCAAATGCCTTTTTAACATAAGGAAAATCCAAAACCCTAACACCGAAAGATGAAAAGCCAACAATTTTGTGGACCTCATTTTGGGGGGCATAACTTTGGCACACAATATCTGTTTGGGGCGCATGATAGCTCGTTGGAAAGGTATTGACGAGGAGATTAATTTCAAATGATCGATCAGATTCTTAAATTATTATTGAAGTGCTTTATCGTGAAAACATGTCATTGAGGCCCTCATAATGGCCCCGAAAGTTTGGGACCCAAAAAACTGCTAAAAATAGTAAATTGCCAACAAATTGTTTTGAGCCAGTTGGAATAGGTTTGTGGCCACCGATATCCACCTGGATCAATACTCCATCCTTATGAAGAAACGGTCTCCATTGTGTTGATTTCCCAGGGGAGAGGGGAAAGCGTTTACTGAATCTGAATCTTGGTCAACTGCTTGCCTTGCTGGAGAAGTTGTGTTGCTTAGCTTGTTGAAGACTATCACTGACTTGTTGTTGGCGGGGTTGAATCTGTTCAACCAACCTATTATATATTGCATTGATTGGGTAGTGTGTAGGTACCATTGTAGGTCAATAAACTATATCTTCTTTCTCTTCTGTAATATGCTTCTGTTGGAAAGAAAGGTCTTGGGCCAAGGCTGCAGTGGCTGCAACGTCCTTCTGTTTNAGCAATAAAATAAAACAAATGCAAAAACAAAACATAGAAGATACACAATACAATAGAGACACAGATTTACGTGGTTCACCCAGTGTGGGCTACGTCCACCAGAGAAATTGCCAGGTCCTTCCTTTATTATTATTCAACAAATGAAGGGATACAACCTACAACAAAACCCGCTGTAACTTCCTCTTCTTTCTCTCACATTCTCCTCTCTCAGAATACAATACTCGCCATCATGCATAGCCGCAATAAATTTCCCTCATAACAGAGGGTTGCCTTCTAGGGAAAAAAACCCTAACATAATTTCTACCGTTAGATCTGTGACCTTATAATGAACGGCCTAGATTTACAATGAAATTACAATATACTTTTACAAGAAAATTTTTCCTTTGGGGGCTTTTCCCTCGAATCCCCGCTGGGGGCTCTCTTGCCCCCATACCCCCCAGCCGGGGGGATAGTCCCCCCAGACCCCGCAGAGGGGGTACCCCCCCCTCTGCAGTCCCTCACGTGGAAGAGTGTACATACTTCTGGGGTGTAAATACTTCATGGGGTATAAACACGGCTGAAAGTAAAAGACCTTTGAATCAGGAAGATAATCAGACTCCACAACCAACACTGTTCACCTTTTGAATAGATTGTGAAGAGGCTAAATTTTGGAGGTTGAGAGACTACCTTCCGACACTTTTTTGGTGGGACATTAGTCAGAACTAACTCTGGTATCCTGTAGAGATGACCCCCTAGAGTAACAATGACACTACATGGTCGAGAATCATAAATAGCATGGCACTTCCACATATATGGATAGCCCAAAAGAACATCACAGACATCCAGCGAAACAACATCACATAATAACTCATCCTTGAAGGGTTGGATGTCGTATGAAAATCGACACTACTGGTTGACACAAAGTTCTTGTCCTTGGTGAAGCCACCCGATGTTGTATGGTTGCAGGTGTGGTGTTGTCGAAAATCCCAACTGTTTGATGACCACTGCTGAGATGAGGTTCTTATGGCTTCTGCTCTCAAAAACAAAATGTAGTGGGTTCCCCTTCGCCCACATCTGTGAATGAAAAAGGCACTCCCCCTCTTCAGGATCTGCTCATTCTTCTGTTTGAATTGTTGCAGTCATGACAATAATGGTGGGGGTTTGCGTCGATGATTTGTCTTCTCCCATTATTTTATGAATCAGATTCTGAATCAGGGTTCGACTCCTTTTCTTTGATCTCAGCCACCGATGATTTTTTTGAGTGACATTCATTAGTGTTGTGCTAGTGGATTTTGTGGAAATCAATCCACTTTCCAGTGTCCTTTGTATTTATGTTACCCTTCTTTTCCTGTGGCTTGGACTGGGTTTCTGGAGGCTGGTTGTTAGGAATGTCTTTACCATAATTTGGTTGTTGCGGATTTGCAGACTATAACTCTCGTTTGTTCTGGTTCCTAAATTTATGCTCAATTTTGAAAACATATCAATAGGCAACTCCCAGTGATGAGATGTCCAAAAAATCCATTTCAGTTTGGATGTACCTATACAGAGCCCTGCATTATTTCAGAACTAGATGTCGCTCAGAGTTTTTGATACCCAGCTTGGTGCACAAGGTAGCATTGTTTGGACCCTCTCTTGTCGCAGTGTGGTCCATTTTATGTATTGGTCATCATAGTTACCAATAGGTTAATATTGTTCCTTGACCACATCCACAAAAAAATCCCATGTGGGATCGACCTCATATATTTTAGACTCCTCTGTGGATCTTTTCTCTCAGTAAATTTCCCACCAATGGTTGACATGGGTGAGAGCCTTAAGGAGTGCGAAGGTGATATTTTCCCTATCAGAAAAATTGTGAACAGAGAAATAACCTTCTAGCAGATTTAACCATTTCTCCAGGGCATTCACATCTATTTGACCTTAAAATATGAGAATATAAAAGTTAACTTGTACCTTGAAAGGAGAGGTGCCTACAAAGTGGCCACTCGATGAAGATGCACCTGCTGTTATCGACATGTGTTGAAGGATGTGGGAAAAAGTTTCCATGATTTCATCCCTCTGTTGCATGAGAGCTTGCTCAAGCAACAAATTAATAGAATCTTCTGTTGTCTTTTTTCTTATCTTCCTCCATGGAGGGTTTTTTGGGCATGCATGAGCGATTTTCCTCAAGAGAGACAAGCTCAAGACCCAACTTGCTATACTCGAACCTCATTGGGGACATACACTGAAAAAACGATCAAGAGCAGCCTGCTCTGATACCACTGATCCAGATTATTTTTTGCACAAACTGAGAGAAGATATATAATAAAGAAATGTATACATGTCAATAATATAACCATAAACATAGAGATACAATAATACACAATTTCTATTAATGAGCGAAATGTACAAAACTGTATAAATACAAAGTGAAAGAATTGCTAGAATGGTGGAATCTTATCTCTGAGAAGAGATGCGACGGCTACACCCATTTGCAAGAAGATGGATCTTACAATGAGGCTCCAAAGGTATTTTTAACATAAATAAAATCCAAAACCATAACCCTGGAAGATGAAAAGCCAACAGTTTTGTGGACCCCATTTTGGGTGGTTTGGTGTATCAACTTCCCGGGGGCGTAACTTTGGCATACGATCTCTATTCAGGGTGAACGATAGCTTGTTGGAAAGGTATGGATGATGAGCTTCATTTCACCGGTTCAATTAGAGGCCTTCATAATTTTTGAGTTTCCCGATTGTGAAAAAATGTTGTTTAGGCCCTCAAAATGGCCCTGGAAGTTTGGGACCCAAAAAACTGCTAAAAATAGTAAATTGCCAACAAACTATTTTGAGCCAGTTGGAATAGGTGGATGGCCACCGTTATCCACCTGGACAAGTCAATTTTTCCACATGACCTAGAGAGGGTTCCACTTGGGAAACACTCCTGAACTTGAGGTAGGATTCACCCAATAGGTCGCTTTGTCAACCCTCCCATACCTAAACTTGGAAAATTGCATAGGGTCTTTGAGCACTTGTTTATTTTGATGAGGTGGTTTGGATGTACATTCTTAGATGGCTCTTTTATTGATTTGATTTTCTTATCATGATGCATTTAACTTGAGATCCTTGGAGGGCGTATTTATTGTCTTTGCAAGACCTAGCTGGTGGACATATTTGGAAGAAAAATCCTAGCTTGGGCTTCCTTGGGGCTTGAAGCCCATAGGTTGGATACGATGGCCCATACACCGAACGATTATGATAGCCTTTGGAGGCCTAAGGAGACACCATGGAGGAAGTAATCCAACCCTTTTCTATCCCAAAGATTTTCTCTTGTGGAAAAAATGTCACATTTTGGAGCTTGACGTCATCCTAGGGATAGGGTTGTGGTGGTGGTGTTGTAGTTGATTTGCACTTGGCACATTTTGATGGAAGAAGGCTTGAATTGGGGGAGGAAGACCTAACACATGAGAGGGAGGCTCTATAAATCCCAACAACTTCCACTTTTCACTCCAATGACTTGCATAAAGTGTCAAAACATCACCTTTTAAGGGGTTGACGTCATCTTAGGGTTTCTATTGTGAAATGTTCAATTTTCAATTTGAATTTATTTTTTATAAAGGGGAAAAGTAAGATTTGTTTCCCCCTTACTCTGTGGTTACCCTAAAATTAAGTGGACAAACAATTGTAGGAGGATTTGTATAAATAAGAATCATTTCATTTCATTTGGATATAACATTTTTTGGGAGAAGAGACTCCTTGGCTGAAATTTGCGTCCTACTTGGGTATTTTTACATATCTCTCTTGTCACTTGGTCTTTTAATGGTTTTACTTTGGATATTGGATGGATGGATGATGCACTATCTCTAGTGGACGTATATTTCTTGCTTTATGGTGGATTTCCTTGCTTAAAAAGAGGTTTATTTTGTTAATGCTTAGACTAGGTAAGTAATCTTTATTGCCATTGCTTATTTTCTTGGTTGTAAGGTTAATTTGCTTAAGATTTTAGGGAGTATAAGTGCATACAACCCCACTAATTCCATTATATTTGTCTTGGAATACTTTTTTGCATAAGGAAATCCTAGGAGTAAAAAGGTTCACACCCTCCTAGGGTTCTTCCTAGCTAGATTAGCTTGCCTTGGGGAGTAAAAGGGCTTACACACCCAAGGAAGTAGCTCAACTAACTCTTTAATTTTTGATACTCCACAACCCAATAGTTAAAGGCACTAATCTTCTTGCATTGGAGACACAAAATCATTGTATTGGGATACATGAAAACACGAGATATTGTAATTGTCTAAGTTGGAAACTTTTGCTTGTGCTTAAGGCTTGCTTGGACCACTAGGGCGTCTCACTTCTCCAAGTATTTATTGCTGTTGTAGTAATGTTAATATACAACCATTAGGTCTGCAACAAATTACTCTTTTTTTTTTTATTATAAATCACTTTTCAACCATCAAAAGTTGCTAATAAATTGCCCTTATAATCTACTAGCCTCAACGCACTTTTTGGGTGGTTTACTTGCTTGTTTTGTGGGTTGAAATTTTATTTTTTAGCAATAGTTTTTTATTGTATTTTTATGACTAGCGGAATCAATAATTGGGCCGGTCTCGTACTCATGTGACATGAGGTCGATTCCAAATGCCACCACTGTAACCTCCAAGAGCCATACGTATTCCCCTTCCTCAGACACGGGTAAATCAGGGGGATTTGAACTCAGAACCTCATCGAACATAACACTTCATATCACGACACTTTCCAATTGAGCTACCCCCTGGGGGATTCTATAGCAATAGTTTGCTACAAACATAGGCTGATAAAATATCTCTACAATACTTGTTTATAACAACCTTACTTCATTGCTAAAGTCTTGTGCTTTCATACTTGAGTTATACTAGTGATTGCTAGCTTATCTTGTGCATCATTTACTTGAATTTTAGCATCTTGTTAGTAGATTTAATAATATTTTACTTGCTGATATATATTTCTGTTGACTGCTGCAAACAAGGACAACAATCTTAAATTTGTTGTCGATGTAACCATAAGCTTGCATACTTGTCTTTTCTTGTGTCTCGGGAAGGTACAATCATCTTCTGCAGGTACTCAAGTTTCTTGGAAACTATTAACCACTTTCGAGACTCATTTCCAAGCTATCTTCCATTTAGTATCTTGACCTATAGGGGCATCACTTCCATCGTCTCACTTTTTGCCTCTTCCCCCCAAGGTCACCCGAGACTCCCCCTTGTGTTGGATTCTTCCTTCACTAAAGCGGGGGAGGTTTTATCTAAGGTGATGGTGGGTAAAATCTCCCACCATTATCACTATCTTGTGTATTGGGTTGGGATTTACCCAACCTATAGTTTGCATGATAACACAGCTAAAAGGGTGATGAAATAAGTATATTGGATAAAATATTGGGAGTGATAAGGTGTTGTTCCAAATCATCTTCCCACTCTACTCCAAATAGAAAAAGACGAGAATAAACCTCTTAGTCCTTTTAAATTCATCCCCAAATGGTTGGAGATGGAGGAATTTAGAACTTTGGTTCTCTAGAGATGGAAAAAGTATGATCCTTCTAATTAGAGATCTACTATGTTCCAATTTGATGAAATCCTAAAAAATGTAAAGAGAGTTATAGGTGAATGGACAAAACATAATTTCTAGAATTCCCAAAAATATTTGAAGGTGGTAGAGGCTCAAATAAAAGATATGTTTGATCAAAATGTAAGAGGTACTTTTATTGAACAATAAAGGAAAAATCTTAAGGCAATGGAGGAGAAAAAGGTAAACCTATTGGAGTAAGAGGAAGCATAAATGGAGAATAAAAAGTAGGGTATTTTGGTTAGTGGAAGGGGATGAGAAAACAACTTATTTCAGAATTATGCAAAGAATAGGAAAAACATTAACACAATATGGGAAGTGAAAAAAGAGGACGGAACAAGAGTCAGAGGATTTGAGCATAGTTGAAGGTGGGAGTTTCACACTTTCAAAAGATACATAAAGATCCTCCTAGGATAAATATTGAAGATATTATGAAAATGACATCCTTTTTCCCTAGTTTTATGGATCAAGAGAAAAATGAAGATGTAGGAACAAAGGTATCAAAGGAATAACTTAGAACATTAATAAAGTCTTTTTAGAATTTCAAGTTTGGATGGATGGACAAATTAATTTTATTTGGGTTTCTATGCATTGGTATAAGTGTTGGGAATATGTTATATTCTTTTCTTGGTTAGCCCCCAAGATAATTGTATGTGTTG
>JASDQU010103828.1:92732-104684 GCA_032191745.1 Picea mariana
ATGGAAGCTAAGTTGGATACTAATATGGATTCAATGGAAGCTAAGATCATGGAAGTAATGAAAAATTTCATAATAGAGAAGACAACCAAAAGTGAAAATTCATCCCATGAAATTCATTATGAGGACACAAGGAAGGTGAATCAAGAATGGAGAAACTCCAACTTTGGTTTGAAGACCAACCACGTTCCTAAGATTGATATGAGGAAGTTTGATGGAAAGGACCCAATCACATGGATACTTCAAATGGAGCAATTCTTTGATCTCCATAATGTGCGACATACACAAAAGGTACGAATTGCTTCTTTATATTTAGAACATAATCAATTTGTTTGGTATCGATGGCTTTGTTCTTGCAAATCACTCGTCACTTGGACAATTTTCACGGAAGAAATGATAGCACACTATGAGGATACAAGGATCAATACCTTCTTTAGCCAATTNAACTTCCAAATATTGAATATAAAGGTAACCGATATTCTAGATGAGAACTTGATTGATGTATTCATAGGAACTTTAAAGGATAACATTCAACATAAGGTTTTCCATTGGGAACCCAAATCACTGGAGAATGAATTTAAGGTGGCAAGAAATGTTGAAAGTAAAAATATGGCTATGGCTACTAGAAGGACCAATCCTAACATCTATAGAGAGAACAATGCTACCTCTTCTAAAACACATCAACCTACAAGGTTGACACCTCAACAATTGGAGGAAAGAAAAGAAAAAGGTTTATGCTTGAATTGTGACAACAAATACTGTAAGGGACATAAATGTCATGAGAAGAAATTATTCTACATAGATTGTGAAGAGGAAGAAGAAAAAGAACAAGAACCATCTCAAGATGAAAATGTAGAAGAAATTTCTTCTGAAGAGTTGACTCCCACGATATCGTGTAATGCATTGGATGGAATTAGCACTCCTAAAACCCTCAAGATCAAAGGATACATCAAAAAGAAAAAGGTAATAGTCCTAATTGATTTTGGTAGTACTCATAATTTCATTCACTATAAATTAGTCAAAGCTCTCAATTGCTTTGTATATCCAGCGCCAAAGGTTCAAGTAATGATTGCAGATGGAGGAACTATTAATTGCTTAGGAAAATGCAATAAGATCAATATTACTATGGGGTAATATGTAATGAATAGTTCAATGATTGCTATACCCATGGGTGGTGTAGATGTTGTACTAGGAACCCAATGGTTATAATCATTAGGAATAGTGGCTTTTAATTTTCAAGAACTTTTCATGAAATGTTTATTAGAAGGAAAAGAAATTGTGTTAAGAGGTATCACAGGGAAACTTGATAAGGTGATAAGCTCTAATGGCATGACAAAATTATTGAAAAAGTGGCATCAAGGCTTTATTGCACAACTATGCTCACTAGATGTTCGAACATCTAAGCCATATATTCCTCAAGATCTCCAAAGGATCATTGATAAGAATTCCAAAGTATTTTAAGATATTCCCAAAGGTCTTCCACCCACTTGAGATCATGATCATGAAATTCACCTAAATCTTGGGAGTGTTCCTCCTAACTTCATTCCATACAGATACCCTTATGCCCAAAAGAGTGAAATTGACTACATGGTTGAAGAAATGTTAGAGGCTATCATTATTAGAACTAGCCAAAGTTATTACTCTGCACTAGTGGTAATGGTATTTAAGAAATATAGCTCATGGCATATGTGTCAAGATTATAGAGAGCTCAATAAGATCACTATTAAAGATAATTTTCCCATTCCTGTCATTGATGAATTGTTAGATGAACTACATGGAGCAATCTATTTCATAAAATTGGATCTTCGTTTAGGGTATCATCAAATCAAAATGAAGGAAGAATATATTCCAAAAACAACGTTCCGAACTCATGAAGGCCATTATGAATTTTGGATCATGCCTTTGGACCTTACAAATGCACCTTCCACATTCCAAGGGTTGATGAATTCCATTTTCAAGCCCTTCCTTCGAAAAATTGTGTTAGCATTTTTTGATGATATATTAATCTATAGCAAGTCTTGGGAGGATCATGTGCGATAGGTTGACAAGGTGCTACAACTACTAAAGGAGCAACAACTATATGCCAAACCATCCAAATGTTTCTTTGGAGTAAATGAGGTAGAGTATTTGGGTCATATTGTATCTCATGAAGGTGTCAAGGTAGACCCTAATAAGATAAAGGCCATGATGGACTGGTTGATTCCCAAAACATTGAAGAATCTTAGAGGATTTTTGGGTTTGACAGGTTACTACTGCAAGTTTGTTTAGAACTATGGAAGAATAGCAATAGCTTTAATGACACTAACTAAGAAGGATGCATTTTCATGGACTCCAGAGGCAACTAAAGGTTTTGAACAACTTAAAGAGGTGATGTGAAAATCTACTGTCTTGACCACTCAAGACTTCACAAAAACCTTTATTGTGTAATGTGATGCCTCGGGAAATGGAATTGGTGTTGTCCTAATGCAAGAAGGAAAGCCACTGGCTTTTGAAAGTCGACCACTCAAGGGAAAGGATTTACACAAACCCATTTATGAGAAGGAAATGATGGAAATACTACATGCATTGAAGAAATGGTGTCCTTACCTAATAGGTAGGAACTTCAAGGTCAAAACAGATCGTGATAGTCTTAAATACTTCTTGGAACAAATACTATCTTCAAAAGAACAACAAAAATGGGTAACCAAGATATTGGGTTATGATTTTGAAATGATCTATAAAAAGGGGAAGCAAAATGTTGTGGCAGATGCACTCTCAAAAAAGGATGAAGTTGTTGAGGCCTTTCTCTGTGCTATCTCGATCATCCAACTTGATTGGATAATAAAAGAAAGGGATGAATGGAAGAATGACGAAAAAGTGTGGACTCTCATTCAAATGTTGCAGCAGGATTCCAATGCATCATATACATTTACATGGACAAATGATTCACTATGGTACAAAGATCGCTTATATTTACGTAAGAACTCCCAACTCAAACAAAAGGTACGATTGGAATTGCACAACTCTCCAGTAGGAGGGCACTCAAAATTTTTGAAAACCTACCATAGAGTCAAGAAGGATTTTTTTTGGGATGGCCTTAAAACTGATGTTCAAAGGTTTGTGGCAGAATGTTTGGTTTTCCAATAAAATAAGGTGGAAAGAATTAAGACCACAGGTATTTTACAACCATTATCCATCCCAATTCAGTGTTGGGAGGAGGTTTCCATGGATTTCATCATAGGTTTACTGAAGTCTGAAGGAAAGAGTGTCATCATGGTTATTTTTGATAGACTGACCAATTACGCACACTTTTGTGCACTCTTTGATCCCTTCAAGGCTAGTACAGTTGCCACCACATTCATGGAGATAGTTCAAAAGCTACATTGCAGCCCAAAGATTATTGTAAGTGACAGAGATCCCATCTTCACTGGACATTTTTGGAAAGAATTATTTTCTTGTTTGGGTACTCAATTGGCTCATATCTCATCCTATCATCCTCAATCTGATGGAAAAACTGATATAGTGAACAAATGTCTGGAAGGATACCTTCATTGCTTTGTCTCTGATAAACAAACACAATGGTTCAAATGGTTACCTTTGGCAAAATGTTGGTATAACACTTTCTTTCATACTGCAACAAAAATGACACCATTTATGGCACTTTATGGATACCACCCTCCTTCTATGACTTCTTCTCTAAAATAAAAATCTAAGGTTCAAGTAGTGGAAGATCACATCGTGAATCAACAACAATTTCTCCAAATCTTAAAGGATAACCTGACCATGACACATAATCGAATGAAACAACAAGAAGATCAACATCGTAGTGAAATAAGTTTTGAAGTAGAGGATTGGGTTTTTTTAAGACTACAACCATACAAAAAGATGTCCCTCAAGCAAGCCAAAAAGGATAATAAATTATCACCAAAGTATTATGGCCCTTATAAGGTGTTGCAAAAGATTGGTACTATGACATACAAATTGCAGTTGCCATGTTTTCCACCTAGTTTTCTATGTTTCATGCTTAAAGAAGGTTATAGGCGACAAGATCCTAGTTCAAACTATATTTTCAGAACTTGACGAGGAAGAAAAAATCATATTGGAGCCTGAAGCCATCACTGCCACAAGAATTTTCCAGTTGAGGAATAGATCCATTTTAGAGTATCTCATTAAACTACCAGCTGAAGATTCCACTTGGGAAGATGAGTCCTTTATAGAGAAGCATCCAGATTTACTCAAATGTTGCAGACAAAACTTGTCTCAAGGGGAGTGGCATGTTAAGCCCTAGTATTGGCTCATTACCCCTTAATTGGGGCATATTACATTAGTAATGTTATTTTATTTATGTCAGCTTTATTCCATTAGTTGTAATTATACCTCCTAGTCTCCTATATATACCAAGGAGACATTTTCATTTGGAATCATCTTGTACTTGAATATTTAAGTGGGTTAAAAGGAGGTTCCCCCCTCAAAGAGGCTTATTATCTGAAATTATCTCTTTTTCAAGGCGTTGAGTACTTTTATGAGGTTTTTCTATGCTATATTGATATTCGGTTCTTAACAGATAGTGCCAGCCCTATGGAATCCATATGATAGTTACTTAGTAAACTATACGAATGTATGTCAAATGGATAAGTGGTAATGGTTTATGGGTACAATATATGATAGTCTTTAGTCATTAGGTTATAACGCACTGTAATTTTTGTATAGCATAGCTTGACACAAAAATGGTAGATATTCTAAGGGATATGATAGACCTTGTCGCAATTGTAATATCTACAAAATAAATATGATACTTCAAATCCAACAACAACGATATATCTACTCTTCTTACAATAAAGGAAATAATAAATGCATTTTGATCAAATGATGAAGAGTCAAGAAGTTTTAATGTCCCCTAACAATTGTTTTTTTTATTTGGGATATTTTGGGTACATTACATGAATCCTATGAATCATAACTCTCATCTGAAGAAGATTTGACATGTGCATGCTCATCATCTTTGACAGGTGGCAAACCAAAAGTATCTGCATGTGGTTGTTGAGGTACATGAGAAATACATTCCTCGAATTAGAAATTATGCTCAATGATGAGTCGGTGTGAGGAAAGATCAATGAGTTTGTATCCCTTAACACCATTGGGGTATCCAACAAAGATACACTATATTATTTTTGGATCAAGTGCCTTCCTCTTCTAAAAGGGAATATTGGCCCAAGAACATTAACCAAAAATACGAAACTGGGTCACTTTTGGTTTTAGGTCACTCCAAGCCTCGTACGGGGTTTTATCCTTGACATATATATGGGGAGAGTTTTTTTGTATGTAGGTTGAAAAATTAAGCACTTCAACCCATAATATGTGTGGAAGTGACTTTGCATGTAGCATGCAAGATGCTATCTCTTTTAGAGGTATATTTTTTTCTCAACAACTTTGTTTTGTTGTAGATTATAAAGAACCGTGTCATGCAACTAAATCCCTTCCTCATGAAAATGATTCTATATCTCATGGCTAACATACTCTCCCCCATTATATTTTTGGAGGACTTTGATTTTCTTTCCTGACTGTGTCTCAACAAGGGCTTTGAAATCTTTCAGGTGTTGAAAGACCTCTGCTTTTGCCTGAGAAAGAAAATCCATGTCAAGTGTGAGAAATTATCAACAAAAAATAGCACGTACCTTGATTTAATGATTGATGGATGTGTAAAAGGGCCCAGGAGGTCACTATGGATCAGATATAAAGGAAATGAATCATTTTGAGTCTTTCGTTTGTCGAATTTATCTTGAGGGTGTTTTCCAAGAACACATCTATTACAAATTCTTTTGGAGAAGTGGATGTTAGGTAGACCATAAACCATTCCCTACCTACTAATTTGTTGTATATATATGAAATTTAAGTGCACAAACCTTTCATTCCATATCCTACTTCTTTCATCAGCATGGGTAAGCAGTAATGCAAAATTTGGTTCAATATATTCATAAATTGTGTAGAGACTAGATTGATGATTTACCTCACCGGTAGCAACCCTGGAATTGGTTTGCATGTCATAGATATCCACTGCAACAGGAGAGAATATGAATCTCTTTCTAGCTCCATATTTTTTCATATGATACATGGAGAGAATATTAACAGAAATTTTAGGAATGTGTAGCACATTCTTGAAGCTTTTGTTTGAGAGTTCAATTCTTCCTTTTTATGCATCCAATGAATACTAGACTTCTTTTGTAGAATCCATGTGGTGTAATGCACCTTAATTTACGATCCAAGCATCGTGAAAGGACTTGATGGCAATCAAAGAATGGATAAAATTTCCTTTCTTGGGAATTTTATCTTCTGGCTTCTTCTTCTTGGCACCCTCTGGGATGTAATCTCCAAGGTTGTTTTGATAAACTATTTGGGCCATTTGATCTATCTGTTTACTCATACATGCATATTCTAGATGGAATCATTTATGGAAGTAAGTGCATTTCTCCCATTTTCTTCCCGTTCAACATTTAGATCTAGAGGCATCGCTCAAGGATTTTGATTACCCTTCCTTGTTTGGATTTTCATATGATTTCCTTTTTTATTTGTCTTTAGATTTATCATTTTGATGACCTCTACCATCTTGCAAATTAAGTGCATGAACCTTTGGGCCTTTTATTTTTCTCATATTGATGAGCTTCCTCTTCTCCCGTGTTAGAGACTCGATAAAGGCCTCAAGAGAGGGAATCGCCCAGGTGGCTCTAAAGGTGATCCTAACTGAATAAAATGTAAATACAAACACTGAGTATTCCATACCAAGTTTGGAAAGAATGGTAAGAAACATTTTTTTCTTCTCCTTAGATTTATCAACCCCACAATCATTTATTTGTGACAACAAATCCTTATATTTGGTAAAGAAATATCGGAGATTGTCAAAGGTTTTTGGATCCAAAGTGAGCAATTCCACCTCGAGCATGTATCCCCTCATCTCATCCTATTTTCCAAAAATCCCTTCCATGGTGGTCCAAGATTAATAGGGGGTTTTATAGGAGGATATGTGAAAGAGGAGTTTAAGAGAAATGAGACTGCAAATTGTGCCAAACGCTTCATCCATTTGATTTAGATTCTTGGATTTTTATATGGCTGATGTGGGTTTTGTCTCTATGGTCATGCTAATCATGTATAATCCTATGCATCAAAGATGCATTATAATATTCTCCTTCCATGCAAAGAAGTTGTACAGTGTAAGAATGGTTTCTTTTGAAAATTCCATTTTTTATTGTCCTCAATCTTTTGTACTTGCATAATAATATGGTTTCTTTTCCTGTCATATCCTCAAAGTATTAAAAAATTAATATTTTCAAAGTTTGTATTCAAAAATAAATTTCCACATTTCGAAATTCGAATTTTAGATTTTTGAAGTATGTAATTATTATTTTATGATTGTTTGACAAATGGTTGACTTTCCAACTGTCCTCTTTTGATGGACACGCATATGAAACAAACATTTTTAATAAATTTAATGTTGGAGAATAGATGTTAAATGGTTTATGTTATATATATATATATATATATATATATATATATATATATATGGTAATCGATATAAGTGTTCCTCACGGCCTTGATGGATTTGTGGATTTGTTCACTATTGAAATTACTTGTTAGTATCGTTTCACTTTCAAAAGTGTTATATGTTTAATATACACATATAGATAGTAATTTATATGAGTACGCCTCATGGCCACAATAGATTTATGAATTTTCCTACTGCTTACATTACTTCATACAAAACAAACTACTTAAGAAAAGAAACAAGCGATACTAGTGCAAACAAAAATAAGTAAACTATGTAGTCTTATTTCTTCATATATAATTCTAACCGGTGGAATAAAGACGGACTCATGAAATCTTAATGGAGTACAAAACAAGTGATTTAAAATTCCCATATACATATATGTTTTTATACATTAAATCAAATTTCTATCTAATAGAATAAATATTAGAGATCGTTATGACCAAATTCATTTACGGAGATTGATAGGTCATTGTCATATATAGAGCCATTATAGTTTCTTGCAAGTAAAATATGATTTCTGATAGGGTTATACATGTCGAATAAAACACTGGTAACTTTCAAAGGAATATTTAATCAATGTAGAGTGTTTATAACATAGGTAAGGGAGCGTGAATCTCTGGTTAGAACTTTGGAAGGAATTCTCATAAAGAGGCTAGTTGAGATGGAACCCAAAGTACCTTTCTCTAGTAGGTGTTCTCCCTTTGCAGAATTGCGACATCCAAATTGAACCTGCAAAAAGAAAATCAATATAGGATTACTACACCATCTTAGCGTAATCAAAAGAATAAGATAAAACAAGATGATAACATGGCATGCACTTATCTTGGGACTGGTTGACTCTTCGATCCTTGTGAATGGAAGTCTGTGACTCGGGAGGAGGAGTGGGTGCACAATAGGTTGATGGGTTCCCTCATAAGAAAAGGGACCCATCATCAAAACTCATATCCATCAACTTAAACCAAATAAAAATTACAGAGAGTATTTGCAAATATTTGTTACCGTGAAGTAATTACGAGTGCTATACAAAGTTAAAATTACATAGAGTAATTGCAAAGATTTGTTACCGTGAAGCATTTTCCAGTGCTATATAGAGTTAAAATTATAGAGAGTAATTACAAATATTTGTTACCGTGAAGCATTTACCAGTTCTATACAGAGTGAAAATTACAAAGAGTAATTGCAAATATTTGTTACAGTGAAGTATTTACCAATGCTATACAGAGTTAAAATTCCAGAGTCTAATTCGAAGAGTAATTACAAAGGAGAATTTGGAGATCTAGTAGAAAGGTAATAATCATAGAGGGTAATTACGATAAGTATTTATAGAGATTTTAGTACAGAGACTAATCACTAAAAAAACAATTATAATTCTAACTACAGAGACAACAACGAACCCTTTAGAGCAGATAGATGTACCATTATTTTCTCACATTACACATATGGGTTTCAATTTAAGGAAACCGAAGTATTAAGTGAAAGAATTACTGAAACATCGACAACCCTTGAAGGAGATAGATCTACATGTTCCTCATCAAAATCGGGCATACCTCTTAATTAGGGAGATAAAAATACCAGTGAGTAATTGCAAGAGAATAGAGATAGAATTTAAAGAAACCATTGTATCAACATTACATCACATAGAATGGACCAGCCTTTAACATAAATAAGCTATGCAAAAACTATCAAAAAACATGATATAATTGTAACACAATGAGAGAAAAAGGTACGGTTAAGTCCTAGAAACCCCAAAAAAATTTACACATAACTATATCCTACGGTGAGGTAAAATGGGTAAACCCTGAGATATGGCATGAATTGGTTGGACAGTTGGACTTGTAAAGGGAACAAGATGTATACAAAAACTCAAGAGAAGACAACTGAGTCTCTTTACGACACTCTATATGACCTGGATTTTATAAGCAGAATGAAATGAATACAGATTATTAACAGTTGCTTAACACAAAATAATAGAGATACAGTAAAAATGGTTTTCTATTCAATAATGAAATAAGCTGAAACTGTAAAATGCAGCGGAAACAAGCTTGTTGGAATGGTGGTGGCTTATCTCTGAGAAGAGATGTGATGGCAGTGCGCATTCACAAGAAGACTATTACAATGAGGCTTTGAAGGCCTTTTTACAATAAGCAAGAATTCCAAAAACCCTAGACATCCAAAAACCTAATCCTAGGAGATGAAACGCCAAAAGTCATGTGGGCCTCGTTTGGGTAAGTTACTACATCAACTTCTCGGGGTCGTAACTTTTGCATACGATCTCCATTTTAGGAGTGTGATAGCACGTTGGAAAGGTATCACCGAGGAGATTCATTTTGGGGGCTCAATCATGCCTTTGGATATCATTGAGGATATCAATACCAAAAAACCTTCATTTAGGCCCTCAAAATGGCCTCGTAAGTAAAAACTGCTAAAAATAGTAAATTGCCAAAAATGTCAAAAAACTGTTTTGAGCCAGTTTGAAAAGGTGGGTGGCCACCAATATCCATATGGATCAATCCTCCCTCCTTAGGAAGAAATGGTCTCCATTGCGTTGAGTTCCCCCATTAGATGAGAAAATTTCTGCTGAATTTGGCCCCGGGTGAGCCACTTGCCTTGGTGCAGGAGCTGCCCTACTTTAACGACTCAATAAAGCTAGATCCTTTGTTGTCGAGTGCCCTTGATCTATCTATCCAAAATCTAATCATTGGATGCCTATTGTATGCAGTCGAGGTTGATATTTGTTGGTGTTACCTATTCTGCTACTTTTGAGGTGTCCAATAATGGTGGGAAATAAGGGCGAAGGAGATCCATGTTGAACACTAGGTGCAGGCCAAGGAAAGGAGGAATGTTGAGCTCAAAAGAATTATCCCCCATGGCCTTGGTGATAGTGTATGGTCCATAACGGAGTGGGTGAATCTTCCGATGGGGTCTTGTAAGGCGCTCTTTCTACAAGTGCAACCAAACTTTGTTGCCCACCTGAAACTTATGCAACACCCGATGTTGATCATGGCGCTATTTGTACTTGTCATTGGACTTCTGTAGAATATCCTAAACCTATTGGTGAATGTGCTGGATCTACTCAATGAACCGAGTGGCTTTGTCAGCTTCAGTTGGAGCAGGAGATGAGTCAGTTGAGGTGATCTCAAGGGGAAGTGCAAAATATATGGGACCCAATGGTTGGAATCCTAACCCCACTTGAAAGTGGTTGTGGCCGGTTGAGCTATGCAGTTCTTGGTTGTAGCTATGCTAGACATAAGGAAGGCTCTCATCCCATGTGAAAGGATTCTTTGAATTATACATGCGAAGGATATGCACAATCATTCGATTTACAACCTCAATTTGGCCATCTGTCTAGGGGTGAAAGGCCATGGATTTGGTGAGCTTGGTGTCTAGCAGTGACCAGAGGCTTGACCAGAATGTGTTGAGAAATCGACTATCCCAATCTGAGACAATGGTTTGTGGGATTCCAAAATGTACCCAGACTCGTTCAAAGAAGAGCTTGGCAGTGACCTCTGCTGTGATGCTCTTCTTGCAGGCAACCAAAATCGCCATCTTAGAAAAGTGATCAACAACCACAAAAACACAGTCATTTCCCCACTTGGTGGATGGGAGGCCTAACATGTAGTCCATTGAGATGGATTCCCATGGCCTGTCAGGAGTAGGAAGAGGGGTTTACAAGCCCTATTTCTTAGTGGTCAGTTTGGCAATAGCAAAGGCAGTGTAGGACCTGATATACTTGCCGACCTCCTGCCAAAGTTTTGGCCAGTAGAAATGTTTCTGTACCATCGCCACTTTCTTTTCGACGTCGAAGTGTCCTACCACCCAACTGTAGTGGGCTTCCCAGATCAACTTCACTCACTCACTTGATGGAACACAGATATGGCCCAGGTGACACAACAACCCATCCTAAAGATGGAAATTATTGACAACTACATTTGCACCCAACATTTGGTAGGTGGTGGTGAAGTTAGGGTCTGTCTCATAGAGTTGGGGCCATCCAGATGTCTCATGGCCATAAGAGTCTAGCACCGTGGTGAGTGCCACAACTGGTGGTCTGCTGAAGAAATCAATGATGTGATTGATGCTTCCTATTTTATACTTGATGTTGAGGTGGAATTGCTGTAAGTATGTGGACCACTTTTGATGGTGGTCATTTTGTAGTTTTCCCTATGTGTGCATGAACTGCAGTGGTTTATGATCAGTGTGGATGACTATCTCCTTCCCAAGAATGTAATGTCTCCACTGGCGACATGCTTGCACAATGGAGTACATTTCTTTGTAGTAAGTAGGGTACTTACAGATAGTATCTGATAGTGTCTCACTATGATAGGCCATGAGGTGGCCATGCTAGGATAGAATGGCACCCATGACATAGTCTGAAGCATCTGTCTTGATCTCAAAGGGATGTTGCAGATATGGTAGTGAAAGTACTAGGGCTGAGC
>JASDQU010103828.1:122999-142282 GCA_032191745.1 Picea mariana
CTGCCACTTTCACAAACTATGTCACAACTCTGTCACTGTCTCATCAACTTTGTCATGATTGTCACTATCTCTGTCACAACTATGTTATTGTCTCATCAACCTGTATTTGATCATCAACCATCTAAACCTATTCCATACCATACATCAAGTGTATACCAACATACATACTATCTCATGCATCAATAATGAACCAAAAGATACATCAACAATGAAAAATGAACCATAAACTAGAGAATCAACCATGTACAACCTGTTCCATATACCATATCATCAACTATATGCATATATGTACCATTTCATCAATGAAGCATCTCTAACAACCTATGCTTGTCCCTCATGCATACATTACCATAACATATATATATCCCTAAACCATGTACAAGTATCTCAAAGATGTGAACTATAAGAACCATATAAGTGTTGTATCATACATAAGAGTGCTACTCACTCAACTAAAAATCCAACATATACCATTTCTAGGAACCACAGCCATCACACCAAGAATTCCCCAACCATTCAATACATCATATGCAAATCTAACTATCGAAACTATCACAAAACCATATCAGAACGTTTCTAGCTGAATTGAACCTATAGAATGTTGACCTTTCTACTTGCTTCAGACTTCAGGGACCTGGGATTAGCATTTATCCTAGATTTACTAGTGCCTCTCTAGACATACACTAGCTAACCCGCAAGGATTCCTCGCTTGACAGATATAATGCAACCCGTGAGGATGTCAGTAATTAGGGTTTTCTCAAAAACTCTTTCCTTCTACATCTATGAAAATTTCACACTTTTATTGCACCTTTTTCATTGCCTCATAATTCCCATCAAAATCACAAAAATTCCAATATAGACCATAACCATTCACTAAACCATAAAAATTCACTATATCACAAGATATATTATCAATGAATAAGTCTGTGAGTGTGTGTAAGTGAATGACTCCTTGAGTTTTATTTATACAAATGCTAGGTAACTCCCCTCCTTAATTTAGGGCTTCTAGGGTTTTCTTGTTACAACAACTTTACCCCTTTGACTAGCTGACTTGTAACCAACTAGGGATTCTTAACCACACTTCGTGAATTCCACCTTTACAAAGCCATAAATCCCTAATCGTAAGGAACTATGTGGCATTCCACATGTCACTAGAAATGGCTCGATGAATACTATCCATATATAAGTGTCTTACATGTGTTTAATGTTTCCTTCATTTCCATATTCCTCATTCAATGTTGAGTACCAAATAAACACGGTCGAGGAAGACGAAATATGCTATCAAACTTCATCAAGGATTGACATCATTCTCTGAGACCACTCTCCAAGGGTTGAAATCAATGAAAACCAATGTACCAAATATGCACCAAGTATGCATTGACCTTTGAGTTTGACATTAAGGACCTTAGCATGATGCACTACTTCTTGGGATTAGAGGTGTGGTAGAGAACTGATGAGATCTTCATGAGTCAGAGGAAGTACACAATTGAGATATTGAAGATGTTTGGGATGTTGAACTGTAAACCCATCGCTACACCAAGGGAAATGAATCTAAAGAAACTAAGTGTTTCTTCTTATGATTTTGATGATATTGATCTGACCCTGTACATACAACTGATTTGATCATTGATGTATCTAGTTAACACCAAACAAGATATTTACTATGCAGTGAGTGCACTTAGCTATTTTATGAGTTAGCCAATAAAGACACACTAGATTGTTACGAAGCATGTGTTGGGATACCTGGGAGGCACAATTGGACATGGTATGAGATATACATCTAATATTTACATGAGATTGCAGGGATATACTGACTCTGATTGGGCAGGGAGCACAGTGGAAAAAAAGAGAACCTTTGGATGTTGCTTCACTTTGGGATCTTGCATGGTTTCTTGGTTTAGAAGGAAACAAAATTCTATGTATTTTAGCACCTCAAAAGAAAAGTAATTTACATTGAGTTTGGCTTCACAAGATCCTTTCAGATTTATTTGGACATGTGTTGGATTCCACCGTTATTCATTGTGATAACCAGAGCTATGTGAAGATCTTAGAGAATCTATTGTTTCATGATAAATTGAAACAAATTGAGATCAAGTACTATTACATCTGAGACATGGTGTCGAGGAAGTTAGCAATAGTGAAATACTGTCCTATAGATGAGTAGTTTGTTGATGTTATTAATAAACCCCTTACCAGGACAAAGTTAGAGTAATTCCATGATAGACTTAGCATGGTAGAGAATTCCTCCCTTGTTGATAGGGGGTGTTAATGTTTATAGCTTCCTAAGACATTCTCCAGATTGTACTCCTTTGTGACTGAGTTGAGTTGATCTATGAGGACACTTATTTGAGAGGGATAAGTGGGCTTGTGATTATAGCCCAACGTCCCTTATCGAGTGCACATGTGGACACATCCTTTGTGGAGAACACATGAGGACACATCAAGGGATTTTACCTTAAAGTCACACACTATGGGGAGTTGACCCTATTGTTTATATAGGGAGTATCCTCTAGAATTCCACATGGGAGTGCCATGTGTGACAAACATTTTTTTATTATGGTGGGTGTGTAACACTAGTGGAGACTGTGTGTCTATGGAAAATAGTTGGGTACTAATATGGTTGTTGTGTACCACTGGCGTAGACTATGTCTCTGGACAATATTTATGTGCTACTACAATGTTTTTGTACCACTTGCATTGACTATGTGTCTCTGGAAAGTAGCTGTGTGCTACTAACAGTGGTCATGTACCACTAGACAATAGTTGTGTACTATTATGGATCAAAACAGTCGTGTTCTCTTGGATGGAATTGTAGTAGCTATATTCTACTAGTTAATTTTCATGGAGACTACCAGATCACTTGGTAACCATATTCTTCCATGTCATGATTTTCTCTAGTTGATTATTCACTCTATATTTCTACAACATATCCCACCATAGTGCTACATGGCCTTTCAATTTCGTAACAACAAATCGTACCCAATTTGGATCCTAAACATTTTCATACTTAAAATATATTTTGAGTTCTTCAATCTAATCAATGAGAACATCAACTCTCAGACTACCATCACAACAAGAAACCTCAACCTTTGTACTAAAATTTTTACTTAAATACGAAATCAACCTAGTTGTTAGGTCTCTTTCATCACCATCTTATTCGTCTTCAATTTCTTCTTCTTGCTCTGAGTATACTTAATCATCTCCATACCTATGATTTTCCAATTCCTCTATTCTTCTTCTCAAATTGTCAAGTTCTCAATTTCCTACACGTCCCCTTCCTTCTCCTCTCCTTTGCGACAACATTCCTCCAAGTTGTAGGTATCTCACCAACATCCACATACCTCACACTAGTTTTGTAACTCGACTTGAATTTCAACACTCTTTATGAGCAACCACCATGAACATGTATTACATACCATCTCTCACAGAAGAATATTACATGCTAATACCATAGAAGAATTGGGATCTGATACTAACTGATGCAGAGATATACATTCTAGAACACACCAACAGTTACAGCCCACACCCTACTACAGAATACACAACGGAAAATAAAAACATAAATACTTTTTCCAAATAATAAGGAAATCCATTGGAAAATAAAACACTAGAAAACCCATCAATTTCAATACCATTTGTTTATTAATTCAATGCAGAGAACATATTTTCTATATTACATCGATATTGGGTTAAAAGACAACCATGAATTGGCTCTTGTGTGGCTGAAAACCACTACAAAATCGTTCATAGGGTAACAATCTGTGTGCATGGGATGAGATTATATTTCTCCCTTCCTGCATGCTCACCTAACCAAGAATATTTCTCTCCATTCCGCCTTCTACGATTTCTTCAGTTTGTGGTTCACTAACTGCTTCAAAATCGTGCACCATTTCTTTTTAAAACACCTCCTCAACTCTGAAACAATTTTCCTTCCCTCTAAGAATGAGTTGTTACCCAAACCATATCTCTGTCTTGTGGACCACTTCAGCTTCCTTTCGGCCTCGGGTCAAGCTTTTTCCTTTAGCTGAGAGTCCTTTTACCTAAAGGTAGTTGTGAATCATCATTAATGCATACCAGTGTGGAAAAATCAAATGTGTGTGGCCACAATGTTGCAAATGAAGAAATATTCTGAGACTTGTAAAATTTCACTATACACAAGAAATTCAACATGAGTTTCAACACAAGTTTTAGCATGAAACTTGTGAAATTTCTCTATATATGGTAGTTTTAGCACAAGTTTCGACATGAGTTTTGACATGACACTTCTAAAATTTCACTATATGTGGCGGTTTTAACATGAGTTTCAGCATGACACTTGTAAAATTTGACTATACGTGGTAGTTTCAACACAAGTTTCAACACGATTTTTAGCACGTGTTTCAGCACGAGTTTACACATAGCAAGATTTGTTGTAGGAGTAATCAACAGTTCGAATTTAAAGAAATCTGACTAAATAAAATGGACCACTAACACAATCCTTATTCAACTTATTTCCTATTTACATAATAGAAATATTTTTGGGTGATGTGGATTACCTGAGCCCAAGGATGCTCCTGCATCACTTCTCTATGGAACTGATTTAGGCCTTACATCATTTAAGAATTTGCTTGATTCTTCTCCTCTTTTACTCTTAATATCCTTTCATTGTCATCTCTATAACTAAGCACTTCTATTTTGATACTTCTCATAGTATCTACCAATTTTGTTGGTTCCACTCTGCTCTTATGTCCATAATATTTTGTTTTGGCATTACCCACATTGATGTCCTCTCTCTAATGATTGTTGACTCCTTGTGAATCCTCCATGACTCTAATATGCAATCCTTGTCTTCAATTGATTGTTTCATACCTCTAATTCTACAAAATGTGCAAGCAACCATTTTTGTTAGAATATATATATATATATATATATATATATATATATATACAATGTTTGTCAATTAATGGTACAAGTCACTTTTCTTATCAATTCATGAAGGATTGTATCATAATTCTTGAAATTCTAATAATTCCAGGTTATTATCCTTCGCATCATATTTCCAATTAATATTCTTATGCCCCAATCTAATCTTCGAGCTTAAAGTTATGGCCTCCTAAAAAAAACCATTTTTCACCACATTTATACACTTTCTGCACTTGTGCAACTTTATTGGATTATCCAGGTAGATCTCGGTGGCCAACCACCTTTTCCACTGAGTCAACATTTCGAGCCTGTGGGTTTGATAAACCATGATATTCACCCTTTTGATGTTCAATGGAATGTAATACCATCTTTATTTTTTAATTACAGACATCATGTAATGATCTTATGTACATGGCTACAACATGGCATTAATGCACTGGATCCCATTACAACTCTGCATTAAGCGTGCTCTAGCTAGAGTAGTACTAGGATGGGTGACCATCCGGGAAGTCCTCGTATGTTATATGCCTATGGAATTTTATCAACTTAGATTAATGTATCCCGCATGTATCATGGGAATGAATCATAGCCAACATCTCTTTCTTTTCAAAGATAAGGTACCACATTATGCTAGTTTTTGTTCTACAAAGTTTTTCTCTCTCTTGTTCATGAATAGAACTTGGGTTTCACTGTATTTTTGTGTTCTCTTCTATATTTTAGTGTATTTCATTGTTATATCTCAATTATATTTCTTCCTTCATTTTTTTCTCAAAATAATCTGGATAAGTGGTATTAGAACAATATGCTCATTATTTCTCATAGCAGGTCCTCGACGAGGTCAGGGTAGAGAGATTTGGGTCTCGAGCTAGTTTCACTTGAGGAAAACCTCTCTTGCTAGCCCAAGTGACCTCCCATGGAGGAAGAAAAGAGAGATGCCAAAGCATGAGATCCTTTCAATATGTTGCTTGAGGAATCTCTCGTGCAATAGAAGAACGAGATGATGGACAACTTCATTCATATCCTTCAAAGAATACAAATGGCGACGACCAAGGCATCTTCTGTTAGGATATTTAGACACTTAGGATTTAGTTAATATATAATTGGTCTAATGTGTCTTTAGGCAAAAGTGTGGTTCTTAGTGTGTTTCTTTAGTATGCATTGGTAGTTAGTAAATCTGACGGTCATGATATGTTCCCGACATAGAGTGATCCGACGGTTCATACTCTACTCAATCTTAGCAGTCATTGATCTGTGGCTTAACACGCGATTGGTCCATGATATCTATTTAAACAGAATGGAGGGTCATTTTTTGATGCTTGATTGTGAGAAACTCTCTTGTAAAATCTCTATGTAATCTTTTTTTTTTGCATTAATAAACTGCTCCAAATGGCCGAGTTGGTTGGGGGCGAGAATGTTTCCCAGTAGGGGTTTTACGACGTGAAAACATCGGTGTGTTGATATTTGATATGGTTTTGTGAGTGGTTAATAAAGGTTTTCATCCTCTATTGGAATACTTATTTTTTTAAACATGGTATCAAAGCCTATTTGAAGATCCGCTCCTATTGTAGATCGACATCGTGAAGCCGAGTTTCTTCATCTCCATTTTCTGTCATTTATGTACATTCATGGTCTCTGAGGACTGTTCCATTGTGTCTGGAGCACTCGTTTCATTCAGGAACACTTTTCGTTTCACTCAAAAAGGTTTATTTTTGACCAAGATACGACCATTACAGTCAGATCCGGAGGTATAAAGCTTGAATACACATTTTTTTAAATTTTTGCAGAGTAGTATTTTGGTTTTATTTTGGTTTTGTATTACTTATTTTCAGGTTGATACTCTTTTAGATCTTCATATTATATTCAACCCATGCCGTGTGTGATCTTGGAAAATAGAAAACAAATAGGAAAAGGTGCATCTTTCGAGTAAGCTAACCAAGATCTAAGCCTTGTTGTCATCAAGAAGCGAAATTTTTTTCTTGTGTGAAAATAGCTTTTTCTTAGCACGCTCTCCAAGGTTATCAACAACAACAACAACCCTCCTTTTGAACATTACAATATGTTTTTCTAGACCATTTGGTTAAAATTTTCCTTATTAAGTAAGATTTCTTGAGTTCAAGTCTCTCTTTTGTTACTTTTTTTGAAAAAGTTCATGCTAAAATTGTAAAGTGTATTTCACTTCAAGTATAAAAGTGAATCACTATAAGTAGTTTTAATATTTTATTTTAGAGTTATTTATTTTGCATGCAAATTTTCTTTTATAAAGTAACTTCATTGTAAAAGTGATCCCCACTTCTCTTTATCAAAGTGGGTCACTTCATAAAGCAACTTACACAATTCCACAGAGTAATCTCTCATACTAAAAACGTTTAGCCTCTTCACAATCTGATTAGAACGTGAACAGAAGGACACTGCAACCATTGCAACGTCAACCCAAAACCTTTCTGTCTAGCAGAAACATATTGACAAGATTGTAGAAGAGTACCAAAATGTTCTTGCTGCACCTACAGGGGTGCCTCCACACTTCATGTTGCATATTTACTAACATATTCCTCCCACACTCATGTATATAATGAAGCTAAATTGGTTGAACATATCCCACCCCTCCAAGAATAGGTTCATGATAGCCTTCAACTGACTAAGCATGATAAATTCTTCTACAAGGCAAGCAGTGCACCAAACTTCATATTTAGAAGAAGTATCCCAATATCCCATGGGAACTTGATGAAATGGGTACCATTGCTTCATAAGGGGGGAGGAATGATCCAGGTGGATCTCGATGGCCAACCACCTTTTCCACTGAATCAACATTTTGAGCCTGTGGGTTTGATAAACCATTATATTCACCCTTTTGATAGGGAATGCAATGTAATACCATCTTCATTTGTTAATTACAGACATCATGTAATGATATTATTTACATGCCTACAACATAATGTTAATGCATTGAATCCCATTAGAACTATGCAATTACGCGTTCGAGCTAGAGTAGTACTAGGATGGGTGACTGCCTGAGAAATCCTAGTATTTTACATTCCTATGGCATTTTATAAACTTAGATTAGTTTTTTCCACATGCATCATGGGAATTGTTCTCCTCTCACTCTCTCATATATAATTGAGGTGAAGGGTACCCTTTAAGCATGCAATGAAGTGTGATGTAAAGCTTGTTGTGAATGAAATATAGCCAACGTCTCTTTCTTTTCAGAGATAAGTTACCCCATTCTGCTAGTTTTTGTTCTATAGTGTTTTTCTCTGTCTTGTTCATTAATAGAAGTTTGGTTTCACTGTATTTATGTGTTCTCTTCTATATTTTTGTGTATTTCATTGTTATATCTCGGTTAAATTTCTTCCTTCATGTCATTCTCAAAATAGTCTGGATAACTGGAAGACCAACTTCTGTCAATTGTGAAAGAAAATTTATCAAGAGCCAAGAAACTTTTTGTATCAGTCACTGATAATAATCATGATGGTGAACACACAAGAACCTTCATATTCTCCATCTGTTTCTCTAGTAATATTTTATATTAATATAGAATTTGCAACTTTGTCTTTTTTACAATTTTTTCTAGATATGAAATTTTAGCATAATTCGCAATCTCCCAAACTATGCACTTCTGGAAAAACTTCACTAAATCAAAGTTGCCTATCTTCATGAGTATGAAAAATGTGGACTACATGAATTTTTCCAATTATGTAATCTAGGATCACTTTTCCTCCTTTGAAAATCCTAAAAATCCCCCAAAAGTGGGCCAAAATATTGGATTTTAGCCAATTTCATCATCTTCTTTCCAAACCCCTTAGTGTTTCTCTAATTCCTTCACTGGTTATTTTCATGTCTTCTTTTTGGAATCTCTCCATAAATTTCATCTGAACCTCGATCTCAATTACTGAATTGAACCGAGATCTTTGAAAATTATTATTTTGAACCTTCTACAAAATTTAATTACAAATAGTCAATGACCCTCTTTGGCACTTTTGTAGATCTCCTCTCTTAGAAAAAAAACCCATAAATTTCATCTAAATGTGACTTAATCTGCTCTAGTTATGGCCAAAATAAGAAAATGGATGAAATCCTTTTTTCTTAAACATAGGAAACTCTTTGCATATGTGGCATATTTTGATGTGTTTTTTGATGTGGAACCATGGATCCGCATGGAACCCTAAGGAGATTCCATGTAACCCCTTTGACCACATAACTTTCCCTGTCATCCTTATTTTTTAAATAAAAAATAAAATAATTACTAAATACAGGATCCACCCCTACTGGATGCCACATGGAACCACTACAGTGGCCAATGTCACCGGTGGGGTCGACCTCCACATTTACCTTCGTTGTGCAATGTATCCCCACCTAAGATCTGATAGTGGAGATCAAAAAATTAGACCAACAACCCAAGGTTCATATCGCACTGTCAACGTGGTAGAGATTTAACAACCCCTCTACGATGTGATACCCAAAACCACCATTGATATGTGTTACATTCTTATTGGGTTCACATCACAAAATAATATTTTAAAACTTTCTTTGCAACCATGTGATACCACTTATCGATACCTCTCATGGTATTGGGCTATCTCTCCAACATTATCCCCGCCACTATGGTCTACCACCCTACCACCGTTCCACTAGTATACCACAGGTCTTCCATTGTGGCATTCCACATCCCCACTGACACATCACCTAACATGTAGCCCCCACATCATGATGACATCATTGTATAGAAAATTTCTCAAAGTTTTCCAATTTCCCCAAATTTTACAAAAAAATGCATATTTTTTAGAATGACGTTCAGGTGCCCAAGTACATTCCGACTCGGCCTCTACGCAAAAAAAATCTACAAATCAACCCATATAACACAAGTGCTGCAACCAGAACTATGATAACAATATGTCATGTACCCATCACTAGAAAACATGAAATTATTGATGTGATACTAAAATGTGACGTACCTACTACTCGGGTACCTCAAGAATTTGTGTTCTTGACGGATTCGAATTTCTGATATTAATTATTAAATTCAAGAAACATAATACCATGTTAGAAAAAGAAAAACCAAAATTGGATTAAACTACAATTAGTAAATGAGAGATGACTTGATTATTAAAATTTTGCATCAATGATAACTTTTAACAAAATAGGTTTGGAAAAACATTAGAAAGTAAACAAAATCGTGCATCGAATTTCTGATATTAATTATTAAATTCAAGAAACATAATACCATGTTAAAAAAAGAGAAACCAAAATTGGAGTAAACTACAATTAGTAAATGAGAGATGACTTTATTATTAAAATTTTGCATCAATGATAAGCTCAGTTCAACGATCAATGAAGCATTCGCAACGCCGCCCTTTGACTAGTGAATTTCCCATCTGGATAGGTCCGAAATGCTTTCCACTAAACAAAGTATCGAACAAAAACTAATGAACAAAATATGTTTCTCAACCTCGTACACCTCACCCAGCGAAGACAAGTTGAGCAAAGGAATGGAATTATGTATTATAAACGTATTAAGGGGGTGGTACGCCCAATTCAACCGGTCGCGTTCGGCTCTCTCCAATCCTTTAAGTCGAGTGCCTTCTCCTCTGTTCCATCGATTCATAGAAATATCGATCCTTCCTTTACGTTTGGTAAAACATTAGAAAGTAAACAAAATCCTGCATTGAATTTTTCAAATTTCATCAATGTGTTAGATATGTGTATGCGATATTATTAATAATATAACACTACATATGAAGGAAAAAATTAAATATTCACCACTTCATGATAACAAATGTAACTAAAAAAAATAGGAAAGAAGAGTTATATAATTAAAAATATATTATTATGTAGAGAAAATTTTCCCAAGTAAGTTGGTAAAGTTCAATTTAAATTTGCATTAATTCAAATTAGAAAATGTGACATTAATTAAGTCAATATAGATTTATCTTAATTTTGGATTTATCATGCGCCATATCATGCGTCAAAAGAGATCAAGTCCATCAAGTTGCAAACATTTCTCAATTTATTTTATCTAAAGAGAGGCTTTCACCTTGAGGTATTTGAGGTCTCTCACCACATGATAGATCCATAGTTAAGATGGATCTACAATGCTTCCTTACCTTTCTCGAGGTTCGATAGATCAAATTTGATGTGAATGAATGTTAACAATCAACATCATCATCTTATGTAGATATAGATATGCCACATGCCAGCTCCATGTTGAGCATGGAAGGAATTACACACCTCCCTCATACAAGGAATTACACACCTCCCTCATACGAGGAGTACACCATTGGAATGCTTTAAAAATAATAATATTTTTATACTTTCAATTGTTATATATATAGAGAGGTATTTTAAGTTTTAAGTAAGGTGGGCATTGAAATAGTTTTTTTATTAATATCTTTTTATATGCTACATTCAACCACTAACTATTTATTTATATAGTTGATATTGGAATATTTTACTGAAGATGAACATTGAAATAATTTATTATGGTCAAAATTGTTTTTTTTTGTTATTAATGTTTTTTAAATGCTTATGTCAATCCTATGTTAAAAGAAATTATGAATATCTCATAATAGGATGTAGAAAATCTCTCTCTCTCTCTCTCTATATATATATATATAAGAAGTGACACATCTATACATCTTTCTCAGACTACAAAGTAGAAAGCAGAAAACATTTTTTTTATTTTTTAATCTTTTTTATTATGATTTTCAATTACTTTAAGTAGATATCCAAAAAAAATTTCTGAAAGATATTGTAATATATATTTTTTATTGATATGTTTTTAAATGTCACATGTCAATTCCGTATTAAACACACATACTAACATCATACTAAACACAGAAGAAAAAACACATCTCCTTGATAATAAGTTATAGAAAGAATCTATTAATGCAATAATATGTACTAGAGTGAATGAGATCTTTTAACATAAAATACTTTGCACAAGCTGAAAAATTGAATTTACTTTATTCGATAGTTAATATTTCATTAAAAGTTGCAATGTAATCAATATCACTATTCTTGGAGCCAAGGGAGAATTGAGAAAATTAGAATGTTAAACTCTTTTGTGTGGTTATTTGATAATCAACAATAATTTCTTTAACACAATAAATGGAATTTGAAAAAAATTATCTATTAGAAAAAGAATTACATAGTTATAAATATAGCCAAGTAAAAATCAAACAACTTTTTTCATATAAAAATTATATAAACATCAAAGCATGTTTTGATTTCATTTTTATTTATTATTAAAAAAAAAAAACACTTTACAAAGGCAACTTTTAAACAAATAGTCATCTCAATAAGCAAAACCAAGAAAGGAAAATCCAAAAATCTTGTCAAATAAAAGAGGTTTGATTGTAGTTAGAGTCTTATTTTCTATAACTAACAACCCAAGAAGACCCGTGTTGTTGGGTCCAGTGACAAGTTCCTTGTATGGCAACAACTAAATGCCATCCTAACCAGACCTCCTATTGTTGTAAAGACCCATGAAACAGTCTCTTTGGCACCTCTAACCTTTGACATCAGGGTTTGCACTATTGGATGGACAAGGCCTAGCAGATTGAAAGCTAGGGGAAAAGAGGTTTTATGCCCTTGACGTACCCACTATTCTCATCATAATGTCATTGCTAGCCTTGCTCAAATAGTCAAATAGCCACTAGTACAAAATTTATATTTTAAGCCATAAGTCAAAGTCAACTTTTATGGACCCTTTAATCTCATGTGTACATACACAATGATGATAATTAGGATATATAAAATGATGATAATTTATTAAATTATTTTTAAGGAAAAATAATTTAATGTAAAGGAGTATAGTTTTTTAAATAATAATGATGATAATTTATTAATTTTTTTAAGGAGAAATATTTTTTTTTTCTAAATATAAATTAAGATGATTTAAAGTAGCATATTTTTTAAAATAATAATAATGATTATAATGATTTAATTTACATTACAAATATGAGTTATCTGTTATTTTTTATTATGTCAAATTTGGTTAGTGCATAAATTTATAATTAAATTATAATAAATTTTGTACCATTCAAAATACATTATTGAATGTAGATCAATTATTAAGTTTTTCATGTCTTTGAGATATCCAGAATGATTTTGATAGCTTAGATATCTTCGAATAACAATTTCTCAAACCACAAGCAAACTATCAAACCAAAAAAAATAATTATTAAGTTTTGCATAGTCGACTTCCCAAATAAAATAAAATTAAAACACATAATAAATAAAATACTGGGTCTCAAAAACAAATAAAAAAAAAAGACTAGAATTAAAATCTAATTAGTATAAAGTTCAAAGTACTTCTCATTATAAATTTATTTTACAACTCAAAATCATTTTGACTCATCATAGATAGGTCATGTGATCTTAAATTTTAATTCTATTTTGTCGAAATTATATTCGTGAGGCATCAACCTTTCTCAGATTTGGCTAAACATGGATCTGATTAGAAGATTATTTGGAAAGAAAAAGCAAGACCGGCTAAATGGGAGACCGGATGAAGAAGGCGGAGAAACATCTTACGAATTGGCCTGCCAAGGTGTTCGCAATGATTTGGGTACCTGTTATATAAGTGCATCCATTCAGTGCATATTAGCCATGCAAGCCACCAGAGCGGCCTTCCTCAGCCTCCGAAATCCGGTCGCATCTGACATCTCTCGTGAGAACTCATACAGACAGTCCTTGACTACCTTAGTTCGGTTCTTCTTCTTACAAAGACGGATACCAAATAATATGACCGAAGACAAGCTAAAGGAGTACTCCCGAAATGAATTCCTCCCAGCAACTCTCATCGCACACTGGCTACACAAGAGATACCTGGACGCCTTTCGCCCGATGGGGGAGGGAAACCCGACTACTAAAGTTTTGCATATCATTATGCAGATGGTAATCCGAGAAGGGTATGTAAAAGGGTTGGCCGAAAACCTATGCGGAAGATATAAAACTCGAACGACATGCAAATCATGCCCTGCTAGCTATGATTTTGTTGAAGAGACTATGATGTTGACCTTCTTTGTCAATAAAGAGGAGAATTTCGATCTTTCCCGATACATTAAATCCCATGCAGACGATATAAACATTAAATCCGAAGGCCGCAATAACAGTACCAGATTTCTAACGCTGGGTGATCTTTTCTATTTTTCACAACGACTGAACGTCAACTGTCTGGAATATAATCTTTGTGATTCCAAATCAGGTATATGTGATATGGTCTACGATTTCTGGCATCGAAATACCATTCGCCATCTTCCATGTACATTGATTTTGGATTTGAGTAATGTTCAGTGCTCGGAGAGAATCATTGTGTATGAAGAGTTTCTAGATCTCCGCGAACACATGGATTCACAAAGTACTACGAATAGCAATTATAAGCTGCTAGCAGTTCTAAAGAAAACGATGGATGGAGTGCATATTATAGCATTATGTAACAGCTTCAAAGTATGTAAATCAAACTGTTAATAATCCGTCGGCCGTCTATGATAAAATGCAGAACCTGTGGTTTGAAATGGACAACAAAACCATGGATATAGTACTTTTATGGGAGGTGTTTAAAGTTAAACCAAAGCAGCGGTGCGTTTTATTCATCTATGAACAACTCGGCTAATTAAAATGAAGGTAATATATTGCATTCCATGGAGTTGTTTCCGATGATCGTGAGAACTCTTATTCAGAAGCTGCTTGTCTCCATGCAACGCTTTCTACGTTCATTTGTTTTGTAAATTTTAATTTGATATCTGTATCAGTTGTACGGGTATGGGATGTAAACAGAAATAAAAAGAATACCAGAAATGTTGGGAATGAACGCGCAGATGTTGATTTCATATTAACTGTATAAATACTACAAATTGACAGTTTGATGGTTAAGAAACGGTAGTCACTGTAAACCGTTTTACTAACTAATTTCTTTAACGAGATTACTATTCCTAACACTCCTTCTTAATATTCTTATTAATATTCTTAATATGGGGTATGATATTATTAATAATGCCTAAACTTTGATCTTGAAATTGAAAAACATCTCTTCCCAAAGGTTTAGTGAAGATATCAGCTAGCTGAGCTTTAGAACCACAAAATTTCAGGAAAATGTGTTTGCTTTTCCGATGAAACACATTATTCTTCGACAAGGAAATGGCAGAGTTATTGTCACAAAAAATCAAAATAGGTTCTTTTGTGGTATATCCAAAATCCATCAAAAGCCTTTTAAGCCAAACTGCATGGCATGTTGTTGTTGTTGCCGCTACATATTCTGCTTCTGTAGAATAGATAGAAATTATACGCTACTTCTTAGATGCCCATGAAATCAAATTCTTTCCAAAAAGAAAAGTGTAGCCTGAAGTGCTTTTTCTATTGTCAATACTTCCTCCATAATCACTGTTGGTATAACCTATAAGCATACTATCTGTTGAAGCTGTGTACCACAAACCATAAGTGGTTGTACCTGCAATGTATTTTAATATCCTTTTCCCAACTTTCCAATGAGAATCTGTAATGACCCCTTCATTACGGCCATGGCCGAAGCAATATTTTTTTTTTTTTTTTAAGAATTAGGATGCAAGAAGGCAACGACAACAGCAACTTAACCACACCAAAGATGATGAATAGAAGAACGCAACCCAGGCAATAGGAATCTACGAATCCACTCACTGGCACAATGGAAACTGGGCAAAACATGCATAGGAAAACAAGGAGGAACGACTACCTGCCCGACGCAACAAGACACTCCTACACACTAAGGGACAACTTTCCCTCCTGACACAACGACGTTGACAAACAAGACTAAAACCTCAATGCGCGTGAACCCAACGCATGAAGGTGTTCCACCCTTGTGCCAAAAAAAATTACATCGCTCGACAACACTCACACAAATGCACCGACTCCGGCCAAGTTCTCATTTGACGCTCTCCAATGGGGCACACCATGATCCCCTCCTCAAGAATCATGTCGTCCCCAAGTGAAAAACACGTCAATACTTGTCACCACACATCCTATCTCGACTGAGGACTCCAGATAAATCCAACGTGCTAGGCCGAAATGACTGACAAGGAGACTACACCCATACCCCACTCAACCTGGCGACAGAGGCAGATGACTACAATCAAGGAAGAAATCTAGCCAATACGCAACTTCGTCAACAACCCAACCATTAATCACATCTAAAATTCATCAACTGACCATCTAATTTAACATCGATTACTAATCTAATAGTAAGTTAATTTTGATTAGTACATAAATTACAATTCCAAATTAACATAAAAATCAACAAGTCTAATTACAATTAAGTCCACGTACACCAATCTAATTTAACACTACAAAGTGTATCAAGTGAGGAAGTCTAAATCATAGTTGGGTCATTAACGTACCATCAATTAACAATATTTACTATATAACATTTAATCGGTATAACTAGTCATTCACTAAATGATCAGTATATTAAGGATTAGAGGTTGGGCATTAAAACCTAATAGAATAATACAATCTTGTGATTGAAAGTATATATCGTTTAATCATTATAACTATTATAGTATTTCCTCGAATATATAACATTTAATCAATATAAACATTGAAGGTACACTCAGATATAGCCAAAACATTTAGTCAAATTACAGTCAAATATATAACAGTTAATCAAAATACAATCAAATATATATAACATTTAATCAACAATACAATCAATATATAACATTTAATCAAATGTATTACACAAACGCGTTGCCATTAGAGTAGGACGCGGTGCATTTAGGGATACAACTTGCCTTCAATTCATGACTACCATTAATTATATTGTAGACACAGTAAATACCCTTCTTTCCACTTAACCGAGAATCAACATAACACAGGCTCAATAGAAATATTTTTATTTCACTCCAAGAGCATCTTGATGTCAACGAATTCAACACATTTAAAATAAGAGAAAAATAAAAACCCCAATCATGGGCATTAGACAACAACGCAGTCAACTAATCTAACATGCCTTCAAGGATACAGGTGGAAGTGTTGTACAAAACACACCAGAATGGATTTATTATTCACCGTCAAAGTAGATAAGAAAATGTTGTACACACATCAGCAAACGTAATACACAATTGGTGGAAATTCGAGCCCATTAAACAACAAAGAACTCAAAATTAAATGGCAAGACGCGATCATTCTAGCAACGACACAGACAACAATTAAGGGGCACACATGGTCAACCAACAAAAAAACTTAATCAACTTAAAGGCAATTCACTATGCTACTTAACAACAACTAGTGGTCATTAATCAAAAATAATAAAATCAACACAATTTGTGCAGGAGTACACAAATAAACATTTGCTACAATAAATATTCGCTACACAATAAACATTTGTTATGCACAACAGTCGCTACAATGATTATTTGTTGTACCTACATAACATTCTCTATACCAAGAACAGTCGCTAACATACAATGAACATGATGAATAATATCGAAGTAGGAGGCAGCCATTTGTGTTGACCAGAGCCATCTTAGACCGGTTGTTGATAAAAGCAGGGAAGATGCATGCTTCATAATTAGCTTAGTTTGAGGAAGTGCAAGGAAAGATATGGATGTGCATCTTTCGACGGACATGTAGCAATAACCAGGTGGACAATATTTAAAAAATAACAACACAGGTTAAGCAATGGGCATCGTCGACTTCTTCAATACTTCAAATTTGTCAATGGAATTCTACTTTACACCCTTTACACAGAAGGCAGCAACTAGGTGACATTTGATGAGGAAATAGTTATTACAATCAATACACAAAACAATCGCAACTAGGGATAAGGAATTTGTTTTTCCTTCACCTAGGTTACCCAGCAAAATCACAGACAGGGATACCAAACCGAATGGAGACGGTGGAAAAAAAAAACATTTTTCAATGAATTAAAAGCATAAAAATCACAGCCCAAGCAAAAAAACACAGACAGGGAATCAAATCGTTTTTCCATTGCTAGAATACCAAATATAAAAAATGCAGAAAGGGAATCAAATTGTTTTTCCATTGCCAGAATACCAAATATAAAAACAAATGCAGTCAGTGAATCAAATTTTTTTTCCATTTCTAGAACACCAATACAATGCAGACAACAGTAAGAGAAACACAAGGATCCAATGGGAAAAGTCATTGAAATGATCGCAGGGTTTCTATTGGTCAAGGCACAGAGAAAAACCAACAAGGACACAAGATAATCCATACGCAGAGGTCTTGGGTAGAAGGCGCAAGTCAAACAATCAGCCAAAGACAATAACAGAGGTAGACGGCTGACAAGAACGTCCTTCGCTCATCATCCACGCATAGAAAATCAAGGTGTTGAGATCCATAGGTATATTAACACCGAAGCGACGACCGTAGATTAGGCTCCTCGCCGACTTCTCAGGCAAGGACTGATGAGCTAGAGACGAAATGAAAAAACAACCACAACCTTCACAAATCAATACAACACAGGGCATTCAAGACATGCTGGGAATTGAAGGCCATGGGAGTCAATCAATCATCGAGCTGTAGGTTATGGAAAAATTCGGTCATTAACTAGAATGCTAAGACAATCAATTTACTTACCTAATTATACATGCATATCAAAAGCATAAATTCTACTACAATCTACCATGCAAAAAATAAAGAAAACGTACCTTTTCCTCATCACCCGCTCCAAGTTGATGTCCCACGTGCTTCGTGCAACTCCCGCTCGCCGATCGATGAGACTTCAACGGTACCTCCCATGCAACGCTAGGGGTACTTTTCTCCCCCCTTAGCCGCCCAAACTACAAACAGGCCACACACACTATCCAGAGATTCAGCTATCTCCCAGCTCACCTTGCAAGGCTGAGCTACCACTCCTCACTGAGCTGGGTATCCCAACTCCCACAAGCTAAGTCAGTCAAGTATAGATTTCTACAGCGTAATGTTACGCAAATAGAAGAGAGATTTCCTCCTTCTCCTCCCTCCATTATATAGAATTTCAAACTCCTTTACCTTTCCAAAATCCCATTTAATTTAATGTTTAATAAATGAATTCCTAAAAACCCTCCCCGTACAAGTGTCACCCATCCCCTTCATTCCTCCATAAATTAATTTCTTTAATTAATTAATTACCCGTATTTCCCTCACCCACCTAGAGTCACTCCTAGAATCGCTCCTAGGTGTCCCCAAATTCCCTTACAGGTTTAAATGACTTTCCCCATTATTAATTTGTTTGTTCAATTTAAATTAGAAAGTTTTTAAATGCTAGATACCTTACTAAGTTTGACTTTCTAGTTTTTTCCTTGTGTTTCCCTTTTTTTTATGTTTCCCTATTTTCCTAGTTTCCTAATTATTTTAGATTTCACTCTTTCCCCTTTTCATTTAGAACTCAATTTGGCAGGTGTAGAAAT
>JASDQU010103829.1:24386-49226 GCA_032191745.1 Picea mariana
CCTTGATTGAAGGATTTGATACGAAATAATAATACACACAATACATAAAATAAAAAGGAGACTTACAAACAAAAAATGCATTAGATAATAAGCTTCAAAAACAAAGTCATATCTTTATTTCTCTAGCAAATTCCTTTATATATATTTTTATAAAGTATCAACTTGGTTTCCCCGAATCAGGTGGTTGAAATGTTAAATGATGGCTTTTCTACCTGGAGGGCAGAGGATCGTCTATTTACACGAGTCTAGACACTTTTTTAGGTGAGTGTGGGAGATCCATCGATGAGTTATGGCGGCGTGTAGAAGAGTACCTGAAACTAATGGAAAGGGGAAGAGCATGATGTCTCTCACCATGTAGTGTGAATACATAGGTTTGCATGAGTACCATAGCAATAGGATTTGGCATGGAGTGAAAATGAATGAGTAGAAGGAATGGGAGAAGATGATGGTCCAAGTTTCTTTAGGTAAATACAATGGTTAGAGCATTAATTGGGTCACGACATATGCAAAATCTTCATATATTCAATCACTGGAGAGATGGTCAAAAAAATGGGCTTTGTGTTTTCTAGCATCTTTCATTTTTCTCCCTACTCATAGTTTTTGGGCTCATATCGGTGAGGTCTTAATCCATTTCTTTGAGGAGTTTTTACATGTATCCCTAGTTATCTCCCTTATGTTGAACGATGAGTTCCTAGCATGCAATAGGATATATACAACCACAAAGACATGCAACATTCATAGGGGTGAGGTAGCGGGTATGAAAGAGAGGAATCTTACAAGGGTTTTCTTCAGGTTCTTCTTAAGAAAAACTTGGTTTCAGGTGTGGGGTTCTTTGAATTTAATAGTGGCTCTGTGGTGGTATTGGGTTGTGTCTAATGTTTCAAAAAGGTGTCCATCGTAGGACTTGGGGTGGAGAGGAGTACTAACAATGAAACTTGGTAGGTGGGAAACCAGGATGGAGGATTCATGATGCCTGGAGGTTCTTGAACCGAGTCAACGGAGGTTACAAAGGAGAAGCAAGGATCATCCTCTTACCAACAAACAAGCATCATCTAGGTTTCAGGAAACATGTGATGAAAATGACTCTTTGCTATAACAACAGAGTTATCATGAGGAAACACCTAAGCATATTTAGTAGGCCATCAAAGGATTAATGCGCATAGTGATGAAGAAGTAGAACCAAACGTCTAGGCATTATATCCACGACAAATTTCAAAATTGGGTTGTGGACACAAAATTCTCCAAATCTTGTGACACCAAGATCTTTTGAGGAATGGAATTCTACTAGACGGCCAAGAAATTGGTGGCTACAACACTGGAAAAGAAAGAGAATGAAGACCCTCGGGTACGGCACAGAGTGCGAAGATTGGAGGAAAAATTTACTTTATTTTTTTTATTGGTCTTTCGCATGATCTTTGAGGCATTAGAGTGGGATCTTAAAACAAAATAGGGAATGGTGGGGGTTGGGGGAACAATTGATTCAGCTGAAATCAGTTCCAATCTAATAATCATCAAGGAGGATGCTAACCAAAAGTTGGCGAGCAAAGGAAAAGAGCCAATGACTCTTATTG
Organism: Picea mariana; assembly: GCA_032191745.1. Classification (NCBI taxonomy): domain Eukaryota; kingdom Viridiplantae; phylum Streptophyta; class Pinopsida; order Pinales; family Pinaceae; genus Picea; species Picea mariana. The sequence continues at coordinate 25,958 of JASDQU010103829.1, forward strand.
ATCGATGCCCTTATGAACCTAGTTCACTTTACCCCTTCTACATGGATGTTTAGTTTGTTATGCATATAGTTATCCATAAGGGTAATCTTAGTATGTCTAGTTCGTTCTATCTTAAATACTTTTACATGTCTTTATATGTCAATGTTGAACAATTACAAAATGTATATCAGCCTAGAAGAACCATTTGTTTATATGATATCAATATATAAGACTAATATAATATACCTGATAAAGAATATGAAAATGAGTCTCAGATCCAATCACCTTTTTTGGAAAATCTCATATTTCCATGAATGTAATTTTTTTTTACAATATTAATATATAAATAGAACAATTTAAAAATAAAAATAACAATCTAATTCATATTTAACATAATCAATTTTAATATCAACAACAATTTGACATTGTGCACTTTAACTATTAACAATATAAATCAAAATTACATGGTGCTCAAAGTTCTTCCTATATTTATTAACAGACAACTAAAAATAATATTAAATATTAATTATAACCTGACAAAGCATACTATAAAAGCAATTCATATATGATGGGCTATTATATACTTATATTTGGTTATTAATTATGAGTTATTCTATGGGATTTTCCTAAGCATTCGTTAAAATCGACCTTTGGAACATACTACAAAATATAATGTGAGATATCAAACTTTGGACTTTACTCACCAAGTCTAATATCTTAGAATAGTATATATATACACAATTAATGTGAGATAACAAACTTTGGACTTTACTCACCAAGTCTAATAGGTTAGAATATATGATTTTGAGAAAAGTTTATGTGCAACCAAAATACAACTTAGCCATATTAATGAATCCAATTAAGGCCTTAACAACTATTATGAATCAGAGTTGTCCATATCTAAACATGTATGAAGGTTAGAATGCACATGAACTAGATCAAAGTACTGCTAAGGTAAATGAGAGCTACCTTCATATCCAACTAGATCTTAATAATATAATAGTTTGGCTATGTAACAAAACATAGGAATGGCATGTAATAGTCACATAGTTAAAAAAGTGGAGAGATTTTGTTTTATTTGTATGTTGTTGTAGGAAAAGAATCATTTTGGCTTCGTGAACATGGTAAAAACATGAATCATATTTAAACTTTCAAAATTAAATTAGTTTTAAATGCATAGTATTTCATTTGTTTGCACTTGTTTAAGATATTAGATATTATTGAGGACATTTATTTATAAATGACTTGGTTTATTAATTTATAATTGATGATGAAATTCAAACTTAGTTTTAAATCATGATTTTGAATGGGTTCATTTAAATAATTATATGATAATATGGATGAATTATATGTGCACTAATACGGCGTAATTGATGTTGTCAATTCATATGGTTATGACACATTAAAATGAAAATGTTGGACACATTAACTTGTATATGTTCATAATCGTTTGCCTAGTGTGATAAGAAACCACAAGTATATATTGACATGGGATTGCATCAACACTATACTAGACTCGGAATTAAGTCAAGGTACCCAAAAATGTTATATGATTAATGATTATGCTTTGATTCTTATTATGAGATTATTTTATGCATTGATTGTAGTGAGTATAGGCACATGGAACATGTTTGTTGATCAATCCACATATAGTTAAAGGGGTTGTATAGAAGAGTATCGGGTACCATCATGGTAGGAGGAACAACATTCTTGTTTTTTCCTACTAGCATTCCTTTTATGTAACCTCAGTTGAAAAGTTGGTGATGCTTTTACTTAGAGGTGCACATTGTTGTGAACATAGGCCATGGATTTAGTCACTCGTGATTTGTGGTTGAGGGGAGTGCAATAAGGTGATATCCTTATTTCTCATTGACCATTAGTCTCTCAATAATGGTGACAAAGATCGAGCTAACTGAGACTCAATACTTGCATCATTTCCCCACTTGGAAGTTGGATTCTTGAAGAGCATACAAAACATGGCAACCTTGGAGTGTATTGAAAATTAATACTTGAAGGGAATGAGAAACATGATACCCTTGGTATCAGTTATGAATTATTGAGTATATGATTATAGAATATTGATTGAAAAATATAAAAGAGAGCTACTTTTGTGTGCATATTGTATTTAAATGAGAAAATAATCATAGAGTTTATGCATTTTACATATAGAGAAAAGTTAATTAAATGATAGTAGTGTGAATGAGCATATATATTACTTAATATTTCATAACAACATAAATGAACTAGTTAATTAAATGTTATTAAGAAAGATAAATAAATTCTAGGAGAATGTGTGTGAAATGAAAATAAAGTAATTATTAATTAACTAAAACCAATTATTAGTACACCCACAAATCAATGAGAAGAAAGTTGAAGACTAATTCAAATTCAAATATAAGTGTGGGCAAAGAAAAGTGCATTGGGAGAAGTTAAGGAGAGCTAATAAATAACTAAAGTAGTAACTTCATGCGCACCCATTAAAATAGGAAATGAAAAGGAGATTGGGGTAACACCTAAGAGTGAAAACAAGAAATTTAGGTGGGAGTTGAGTGAGAGTAATTCATCATTTTATAATTTTAAAAGGGTAATTACTTGTGCACGTGTGCATATGAGTGACATATGGGTGGGTGAATAATAGGTAAATAGTAATTTAGTAAATTACATATTTGTATGAGTTGGACAAGTGGCATGAGCCATAGAACCTATAACAGGAAAGATTGAGCTAAGACGAAACACCTTGTGCACCCCAACGTTGTATGGTTGTCATAACATTTGTGAAATTTATGTTGGCGATTGTTGAGAGATTGATCCATTGAATTGTCTCGTGAAGTCTATAGTTTCTTTCAAATATTAGTGGATTTAGCTTATCCTATTACTAGATTGGTGTCTTTTATAGAGTCCCATTGTGCATGAGGGGTCCTTGGGGAAGGAGAGTACCCATAGGAGTTGGTGGAGTGGTAAACTGGTAAATTCCATATAGATCAACAAGTTGATGCAAGAATAAGTTGGACTCTCAATTCAAGGAATAAACAAATCAAGAATTCTTTATGGTAACCCTTGTGAATTTATGGTTATGAGTATTGTTATAATGCATGCAATTTATAAATTGTTTTACGTTGATATGAGTAATTTTAATTGCGTTGGAAATTATTTATATATAGTATCAAATTGATATGGTTAATATTTGGTTTTGCAATATATACATACATAGATACATACATGTATCTATGTATGTATAGGGATACAAAATTATCTATAGTTTGTGAATGAAGAATTATTGTTAAAATATATAAATTATTATGCAATGAAATTGATGGAATTGTTAAATAGTGTTCTAAGGAAAATGTTATCATTTCTAAATTTTACATACTTTTGATAATTTCCTTTGAGTTGGAGTAAATTTGTAAGATAAAAATTGAGATGATTTGTTACATGGACTTGATATACCTATACCAACTTGCTTTAAAACTCTTGTTTAGGTTTCAATTTCATCATACATTGTTGTGAATTTTAAACTAGTAACTCCAAATAGTTAAGGGATACAGAAAATCATTTGGGTTAGTTAAGGGATACAGAAAATCATTTGGGTATAAATGAGTAACCTATACTTGCTAGTTATCTTGTATCATACATTCATTTTGAAATCAATTTGAATGAAGCTTAATTAATAAGCTTATTTTTTTTTAAATCATCCATTCATAGTGTGGTTCTATATTGTCATTTTATATTATCTATAGTTAGGCGAATATGAAGTTACATTTCTTGTAAGTAAAGACTTACAATTTTACACACAAGTTGTTGTTAATATCTTGTATATACAATGGTGGCACACTAACAATTGTTATGAAGCTTTTCGTTTATATAACAAGCCACATGTGGAAATGTCCTTGTCGATACTAAGGTTTTGAAAAAATATTTAACTCCAAATCATGCTAACCCACGAAAAATATGACTCTGTGGCTCTGTTGCACTGCAGTTGAGGGCTCTGTTGCGCTGCAATCCAGGGACCCTTTTCATTATCTTCTCCTTTACTCTCCCTTTGGACAATCATTTGAATTTATAGTATTTTTTATCAATAAATTTATTTTCATAAGATGCTCGCGCAGATAAAGATCATTTTGTAACAAATTAACTCCATGGGAGAGTAGTGTTATTGTTGGGATGCGATGCCTAAATTGAATTACGTTTTATTCACCATAGAAAAATTTGAAAGCCAAATACTTCTCCAAGAAAAATAATAATTTTCAGTTTTTTTTAGACAAATCAATTACTTAAAACTACAGCTACTAGAAAATAATTTTGAGTTTTTCAGACAATTAATGATTTGAAATAAGAATCGCATCTTTTACAAACAATTTTTTCAGAGAGGGATAGCACCATGGAAGTTGTGCCAGGTAAGTTTGGGTTGCAACGTTGATGCCAAGCACCTTGTCGTCCCATGTCAAAACATTGTTCGTAAAACATGGAATGAGACTCAACAGACACATGGGTTCTCACTTTACTTTGAAATCCCTCCACGTTCCCTCACAGCATTCATCGCGATGTTAATGGTAGTATCCATTGTGGTTTCTGACAAAATTCTGGTAAGGATATTTTGAAGATTCACAAGCAATCTGAGAGGCATAACAATGCTACAGAGGATGAGTATTGGCATGGCCATCAACGTCTTAACCATGGAAATGGATTAGTGTTGTGAAAGCACGGGGGCTTGAAGGAAACAAGAAAGCAATAACTCCCATTACCCTTTTCATTTTACTTAGTTTTTGTTGGGAGGTGCAGCAGAAGCCTTGATTGAAGGGGGAAAGATAGAATTATTTTATGATCACGCCCTCGAGAGCATGTAGAGCATAGGAACTACATTTTTCGCCAGTACTTCAAAAATTGGTAGTTTTCTCACTAGTTTTCTTCTGAATGTTTCGAGTAATGTCATTGGACGAAGGGGCTATTCTGAAAAATCTAAATGCATCTTGTATTTACTACTATTATGCGATGGTGGCTATTCTTGGATTTTTAAATCTTATTTTATTTTTGGTTGTCTCTCGGTTTTATGCATACAAAAGAGCAACCAACGAGGCATTTTGCAGTCACAACCATGCACATGCAGGTGCAGTGACAATAGAGGAATTGCCATGCGTTGTTGTTGAACATAAAATTTATCGCAGATGAAATGGAGAATATTAAAGTAAACTAAAATAGTTGATCAATCAGGGAAACCAAATATGCCTTATGACTACCATAGATTGAGGCTATTTCATGTTGTGTTTGAGTGATACTACTATTTTTGTCCATATTTTAACTTTGAAACTTCGAAGTACATTATTCTTGGCATTTAGAAATAATTATTCTTGGCATTCCCTATCATTCATCTTGCGAATATCATGTGATGTCATTGGCTAGTTTAGTTGGAGATTTAAATGGGAGGAAATCCTTTGCTATAAAGATGCAGTTTGGTGTGAGTGGCGCCTGTTACAGAGCAGAGATAGTCAGGCAAATTGTTTCTACAAAGAATGTATTAAACTTCGTCACAAAAAAAAAGAAATGAAAGTTGAAATGTTGGATCTGCACAAATGTATGGACCGAAGAAAGAATTCTCTATTAGATTTGGATGAAGAGTCGAAATGATTGTGAATAATGGGCTCTTAATTTAAATTATTCAGCAATGAATTTCATGTCTCGGCTGCAACGTGACCAACAACCCATTTATAGTGACATGCATACCAGAGACATGATGTTGAAAACCACTTGCCAGGTGTTTTAAAGTCGTGGCTTACATATGGAAATAGGCAATAACACATGGCGTACATGCAAAAGAGAACAATTTTCTCTGCTAATGCATGGAATTCTTATGCCCATACACACCACATGCCCGGGAGCCAACTTGAGACGGAATCACCAGATAGTAGTTGCGACAATCCATTTCATCTGAACCTAAGAAAAATCCTTATCCAATCATAGAATTGGGCCGCCATTGAAGACCGGATACTTGAATGTGGATTCACTCACAAAAACCCCGTTGTCATCGATCCATATCTCAGGCATGAACTCCGGCAACCCTTCTTCCATATGCTCTCCATTCTACCCATTGAATATATCGAATACAAGACCTTGGTGCCATTTTTCAGATATCTCCCATTGGGAAAACAGTCGTCCACCTCGACTTCCTTATGGTATGCCAGCACAGAGGCCTAATTTCCAGGTTCAATGCACGGTTACACATTAGCAACACACTAAATTTTTTAAATCTATTGAATTGCCTCTACACCACTATGGAAATTTTATACATGGTCGTCTTTCTAATGTTTAAATCCTTCACGTTGTTGCAGGACATAATTGGGGTCGGGAGTGACACCACGACGACGACAATAGAGTGGGTGATGGAAGAACTGATCCGCAATAGTGTAAGCGAATAGTGATGGAAGAACTGATCCGCAAGAAGAATTGGACGAGGTAGTTGGGTGTAAGCGAATAGTGTAAGAGAGTGATGTTGAGCATCTACCTTTTCTGCATGCAGTGGTCAAAGAAGTGTTCCAAATGCATTTGGTGGTTCCTCTTCTCATCCCACACAGAGCCGACGACAGTTGTGAGATTGAGGGATTCGTGATACCCAAGAATACCCAGATAATCATTGACGTGTGGGCGATCGGAAGGGACCCTTCCATCTGGAACGAACCGTCGGAATTCATCCCAGAGAGATTTATTGGTCATAATTTGAGCAGTGTGGATTATTAGTGACAAAACATGGATTTGATTCCATTCGGAGCAGGAAGGAGAATGTGTGTGGGGATTTCATTGGCAGGACGGATGGTCCATGTTTTGTTGGAGTCGCTCCTTCATTCATTCGACTGGGAACTTCCCAGAGTCATGCCCACCTGGCAGTTGGACATTACCGACAACTTTTGACTCACACTCCAAAAGGTGGTGCTCTTGGAAGCAATCCCCACACCGCGCCTGCCCGTCGAAATGCATTAAATCTTGGAAGAAATACCCAACCCCAAACACACTGTAATCGTTCATTGCACGTTTATTCCCTGACAATAACTCAGGAAATCCAATCCGTGTATATCTTGCACTGGACTAAGAAATTGTTGTAAGAAGGAGGAGATTGTTGTAAGTAGTGTATATCTTGCACTGGACTAAGAGATTGTTGTAAGAAGGAGGAGATTGTTGTAAGTAGGAGGAGATGTTGTAAGGAGGAGGAGATTGTTGTAAGTAGTGTATATCTTGCACTGGACTAAGAAATTGTTGTAAGAAGGAGGAGATTGTTGTAAGTAAGAGGAGATGTAGTAGCTTTAAAGAGTGAGATCCATATGTTATGTTCATGACCGAGATAAATAACCTGGTGCATGTATGCATGCAAATGGCCACGCCAGAAGGGAGAATGCATGTGGATGGCCACACTAGAAGGGACTGACTGCCACAAAATACGACCCACCTATTCTGACGAACGCACTTCCGCCAGGGTCAAGGATGCGTAGCATTAATGGGGTGACGGCATCCCGTCTCCACCCTCCTGACTCCCCTACCCAATGTAAACGTCAGCCTAAGAAAGCTTACCTTAAAAAACATAATAATGTTTCGAAAACTGTGAATACATAATACTGTAGATTGCCCAAAACATAATGTTTGTAGATTACCCAAAACATAATGACTCTGCTATGGTAGAGACATAACAATACATATATAAGTGGATACCTTCAAACTTAGATATTATGTGACTCTCTTAACAACAAAATATTATTAATGAATTATTATTGTCCTTACATAATTTTGAGATGATCTCTTTCTATCCATAGATTTGAGATGATCTCTTTCTATCCATAGATTGTATAGTGGTTTAGCATGATAAAATATTCCATAGATTGTATACTGGCTTATCATGATAAAATAGTCTTGTTGGACAGAGACTAATAAAATATGGCCACAAATAAAGCACAAGCTTAGATTAGGATATTGATACAAAGTTAATTTAAATTATAAAATTATTTTCTCTTATAGGTCATAGATCTACATTATGGATACAATTAAAAGATAGTCATTTTCATTTTACAAATTATTAAATCGTACTATGAGTATAAAGATTTTACAAATTATTAAATTGTACTATGAGTATGATTATAGGGGGGGATTTTGTTTAGTATATCAATACGACTAGTATATAAAGAGTTATATAACCATATTGAAATTGGTTGGAATTATTGTAATCCACAATTTAAGTGGAATCGACTAACCCTTAAAGGACGGGAAACAACCCTATTCTACATTTTATTATATATCTATATAAATTGGGTAGTCACTATAAAACGTGGTGAACATTGTCAAGTTAATCTAATAAATAATTTGTTTATAAAGTATAGTACTCAATAAATACAATAAGAATAGAAATATATCTAATATTATCTCATTCATGGTATGGTGGAATCAAGTAATTTGATTCTCTTTTAAACACATAGAATAGACATATATCCAATATTATATAATTGATGGTATGGTGTAATCAAGCAATTTGATCCTCTTTTAAACACATTCTCTTGTGACTTTTCCATTATTGTAATTTAATTTTCAATGCAATTAAATTCTCTCAAAGTTCAATAACTTCAATATGATTAGAGAACCATCAGTTCAAGTATAGAATATGTTATAAGTGTAAGAATAGATATCCATGATGTCAATGTCATTTAATGAGTTTAATAAATGTATAATGGAATTTTTTTTTCGAGAAAATGTACTCGCGAAAAATCCTCGAAGTACTTCCCCACGTTCCATGGTTGGTAAGCAGGGTAAATTGCCGGCCCTGATTATGGGGCCTCACTTCGGGGAAATAAAGAGATTCAAACCCATGACCAACAAAAAGCATGATAAACTCATGTCTGACTCTATACCAATTAAGCTAACCCTTGAGGATTTTTCCAAGGAAACCGTCATAGAAAACCCTCTGAGTACTTCCCCATGTTTCATGGATAGTAAATAAGGCAAATCGTCGGCCCTCATTACGGAGCCTAACCCGGTGGGGACATTGAGTGAGGTTGAACAATCTCAATAATATAGTTGATTGGGGACTTGACCTCGAAACCTCGTGCATTATAACCACAACACTCATCCACTCAAACTAATCCACTGGAATAATTTGCAATGACATATATTACTCATTGTAATTTATTTTGCAAACTGTAGTTCATACTCATAATTAGTTATTGAATAAGTATCTGTGACATCCCCATCCGGTACGACTCCTACGATGTACAACCGATAAAAGCACCCTTAATTTTTTTTTTTTTTTTTTGTGTGTGTTTGTGTAGGAAGGTAATAATGACATTATACTCAACATTGCAACACGACGACGAACACAACGCATGAAACTCACGCAACAACAACATAATGACCTAACATAAAAGCACATCAAGCACCTGGAAGCAATGTATGACATTCAACCGACGAAGAATAAGAATGACTACCCGACCGTCCTACCCTGCAATGGTTAGGACCTCCAGGACACATAAGCAACGCTCAAGCCCAGGTTCCCATCGATTTTGACCATTTAAGGTCTCAAGGCTGGTGACTGTTCTGAGGAACAAGGAGGTGTCTACATCCCGCCCTACACAAGCAGACCAAGCCTACTAAGCTAGGGACAATCATCCTAACAACCCAACGCACCCAAATTAATTACACAAGTAACTAGAACCCTTACAGTGAACAACCAATCACATTAAACATTTACAACCAAGTACAAACATTGATTATAATAAACAACAACACCCTCAACGGGAAGCGCAAGCTAAAAATGACTTCCTCAACAACCCAACCATTAATCAAGGCTAAAAGGTCAATGTCTATGATTTAAATTGCCGTTAATTACAGATCAATTAACCAGTCTAAATTTCATTATTCAATGAGTTACCAACCGAACTTAACATGAATTGCAACTCAAATTTAGCGATTCTAAGTTACCAATTAGGCGATATCTATAAATCCAACTAACATCAATTACATATATAAATTAGCAAGTCTAAATTTGCAATCTAGTCTTTACTCACCATACTAATTTTAATATTTATTACAACCTAAATGGACAATTCTATATTAATCTGAGTCCCCATCCAACTAGCCATAAACTTGAATAACAACATTAACATTCTTAAAATGGAATGCTACCTTTAGCACATATGAGCAGTTAAACCTCAACATTAGTCTAGCTATAATGACCGAACTAACCACACTAGTTGTTTATCATCATTGAGGGGGAAACTGCCACCTAATAACATTGTTGTAGCAAATCAACAAGGTAATTACATATCTATTGCATAACAATTTATTACAGCAGTTAACAAGGAATTTAACATAATGATTAACATAACAATTAATTTAGTAATAACAGGGTAGTTTGCATGACTATTTTCATGACAAGCAATATAGCACTAACAAGGCGATTATCATGCTAGTTAACATAACACTTAATATAACAGTGGCAAGGCAATTTATATGATGGTTAACATAACGATTAATAGCGCAATAACAAGGCAATTTACATAACTGTTAACCATTTAACTCGCTGCGGCATTTAATCAATAACAAGGAATCGACTGGCCATTGACTCAGGGTAGCAATTAACATGGCAATTATTGGACCAAAGACATCACTGTAGCAATTATCTTGGCAATAATATAGCATTTAACATTTCAATTAACCTGGCAATTATAGCAAAAAGGGAAACGGATGACCATTAACATTGTTGTAGCAATGGTTCTGGTAATTGATAAGGCAATTAATATAGCAGTTATCATTGCAATTAACATGGTAATTACATGGCCAGTAACATCGTTGTGGCAATTAAAGTGTGGCAGTGAGAACGTTGGGTATACACTCAGGGAGAAGGAGAATAAAAGGGACAGTACCAACTGCAAAAGGACCAACTCATGGTCATGCAACAGCACACTCAGTCAACATCAAGGCAACTTCGTGCCCAATCCAACAAACATAGTCAGCAATTTAACGAAAAAATCGTGGTCAATTTCAGCAAGTGAGTTTATGATTTTAATTGCTAAAATCATGGGCAATTTCAACAACAACTTAGACAACGCTTTTAAGCAATTTCGAGGGCGTATAAATCAAGAACTCAGTCATTCTATTAGTGCAATTTCGTGGGCGTATTAAACAACAACTTAGTCAGTCTAATTTCATGGGCGTATTAAACAGCAACTTAGTCAAATTTCGAAGGGCAAAAACGTGGCATCAATTAATTGCAAATCGTGGGCATTAACAGGAATCACATGGAAGCAAATTTTTAAAGAAAAAATCAATATTCATCAAGGGAAAAATCGCCCCAAAGGTAAAACTAAATGCAGACAGAGAAATCATTCATTTTCCATTGCCAGAATACCCAATATAAAAGTTGCAGACAAGAATAATTCCTCTTTTCCATCGCCAGAATGCCAATTATAAAATTTGCAGACATGAAATCATTTCTCTTTTCCATTGCCAGAATACAAAATAGAAAAAAATGCAGTCATGAAACCATTGTGTTTTTCCATTGCCAGAATACCCAATATGAAAGTTGCAGACAAGAATAATTCCTCTTTTCCATCGCCAGAATGTCAATTATAAAATTTGCAGACATGAAATCATTTCTCTTTTCCATCAAAATAGAAAAAAAAATACAGTAATGAAACCATTGTGTTTTTCCATTGCCAGAATACCCAAAAATTTACAGACAGGGAATCAATTCGTGCTTCCATTGCTATAACCCCAATATAGTGCAGACAACGGTAAGAGAACGCAAGGATCCAATGGGAAAGGTCATGGAATGATAGGAGGGGTTCTATCAGTCAAGGCATAGAGAAAACCAACCAGGACACCAGATAACCCACACGCAGAGGTCGTTGCCAGATGGAAGAACCAACAATTAGCCAGGGACAAACATCAAGGGTAGCCGGCTAACAGTTTTGTCCTTCGCTCATCATCCTCACACAGAAAAGTAGGGTGTTGAGATCCATAGGTCTTTTAACGCTAAGGTGACGACCGTAGATCAGGCTCCTGACCGACTGCTCAGGTGAGGACTGGTGAGCTAGGGACGATGGCTAAACAACCACGAAGGTCACAATCAACGTAGCAAGGTGGTCAAGACATGCAGGGAAATGAAGCCATGGGAGTCAGTCTATCATCGAGCTAGGCTAAGAAAATTTCAGAAAACCATCTAGACAATCAGATCACTTACCCAAGTAAAAATGCAGATTTGAGCATAAGTTCTAACACAATTTACCATACAAAATGAAGAAAGCGTACCATTACCTGTTTAGAGTAGACGTCCCGTGTGCTCCTTGCAACTCCCACATGCTGACTGGCGAGACTTCACCAGTACCTCCCAGCTAATGCTAGGGGTACTCTTCTTCCCCCTTAGCCCCCCGAGCCGCAAAGGGGCCACACACTCACTATCCAGAGATTTCGACTAGCTCTCATCTCGCCTCGCAAGGCCGAGCTACCACTCCTCACCGAGCTGGGTATCCCAACTACCACAAGTTAAATCAGTCAAGTAGATATTTCTGCAGCGTAACGTTACTCAAACAGAAGAAGATCCAACCTCTATCTCCTGCCTTCATTATATAGAGTTCCGTGGTTCCTTACTTTCCAAAAATCTCGTTTAGTTAAGTTTTTAAAATTTAATTCCTAAAAATTCCTCCCCATACAAGTGTCACCCATCCCTTTCATTCCTCCATAAATTAATTTATTTAACTAATTAATTTTCTTTATTTCCCTCACCCACCTAGAGTTACTCCTATAATCGCTCCTAGGTGTCCCCAAATTCTTTTACAGGTTTTAATGATTTTCCCCACTATTAATTTGTTAGTTCAGTTTAAATTAGAAAGCTCTTAAATGGTAGATATTTTACTAAGTTTGACTTTCCGCTTTTTCCCTTTTGTTTCCCCTTTTTCTTTTTGTGTTTCCCTCTTTTCCTAGTTTCCTAATATTTTAGATTTTCCCCTCTTTCCCCTTTTTAATTAGAACTCAAAAAGGCAGGTGTGGAAATTAACCCTTTTTCCCTTTTCTCTTTTAATTAAATATATTTTAAATTATCATAAAATAATAAAACGATTAATTCCCTTTTTAAATTTTATTCCAATAGATTTTTATGAATCAATTAAATTTCTTACTCCCTTCGTGTTACAAAATTTAACAAAGATCATACTCTTTATTTTTTTGTTTTTATTTTTATTATTATTATTATTATTATTATTTATAGATAGATAAAATTTTACCACTGGCATAGTTTAGACTTAAGCCTTAAATTTCCGTACTGGGCGACATTTAATTAGGGAATTTTTTTTTGTATTTTTTTAATTCTTCACACGTTATTCGTCCTAAGGCCATCTAGGTTCATTCATCTATCATCAACAACATGACGTGCCCTTCAGGACACACTAGGTGCTCCAAGGGTGTCACTCGCCCTAATCTGTTTCCCTTGCGCGACGTGCCCTTCAAGACGCACTACATGTTCCAAGGGTGCCACTCACCTCTTGACTGACTTGGTAGACATCAAAAACCCCTAGAGTCAATACTCTGCCAGGTGAACTTGTGGGAGACTAAGGGCCTCTAAGGAATAAGGCCCCCGCCTTATTGCGAGCCCCTTAGAATCATCGTGAGCGACTGTCACAATCTTCCCTCACGGCATCGTGGATCCTCTCGAACTAGGTAAACATTAACCTATAGTGATCACATTAACCTACAGTATATATGTCGAAATAAAGTGTATCACAGTATCATATGTCTATCTATCAAACAAAAATGGAAACCGTTGGCGCATATCATATGCGTCATGCCAAGTCGTCGAGTGCGGACTATAATTGTCCCACTGGACCTTGACCTGCTCTATCGTTCGACGCCGTAGCTATCAAACGCGATGATCCAAGATGCAGATCGACTCAGTTGTGAGCACCCCCTCGTTCTCTAATTTTAAACATAGTTATTTTAATAGGAGTATTCTTGTTCTTCTAGAAGGTGACTTTAATTCTAAAAATTCAATTTTAACAATATTGTAATCATGTTTTTTTCACATGATCAACTCACTTATAAATTGTTTCATCTTCTTATTTTCTTCTATTTAAAACTTAATTTTTAATAACAATTTGATTTATAATTGTTATATTCAAATTTTCTTTCAATTCTTAAACATTGATTTCTCATAATAAAATTGATTTACAACTTTTATATTTATAGTTTTAAATTATACAATACCTTATATTTAAAATTATAAATTGATTTACAACTTTTATATTTATGGTTTTAAATTATACAATATCTTATATTTTTAAATTATGAAATCATTATAATATAATGAAATTCCAATTTTAAAAATAAACTCATAAATATTGATTAATAAAATTATATAATAATTATCATATAAGAGTATGTTTTAAATGATTACTTTAACTAATTAACTAATAATAGTGATTAAAATGTTTTAATTATTCTTAAAATGTTTTGATATTAAACATATTTTTTGAAATGAAATAGTAATTTTAACTTATGTCACTTTAAATTGATTTAGCACTTTTATATTTACGATTTTATATTATAATATTATTATAATATAATAAAATTCCAATTTTAATGATAAACTCATAAATATTGAATAATAAAATTATATAATAATTTTGATATAAAAAAATATTTTAAATGATTAGTTTAATAGTGATTCAATTGCTTTAATTATTCTTAAAATGTTTTGATATTAAACATTAAAAGGTTTTGAAATAGTGATTTAACTTCTGTAAACAACGTTGTAACGTTTTACAACGTGTAGAATAGTTTATTCTTGTTTGCTGATAATTATGTTCTTAATTAATTAATATAATATTTTATGTATATAAATTTGCTCATTGTTTTGATATTAAACATTAAAAGGTTTTGAAATAGTGATTTAACTTCTGTAAACAACGTTGTAATGTTTTACAACGTGTAGAATAGTTTGTTCTTAATTAATTAATATAATGTTTTATGTATATAAATTTGCTCATTGTTTTTGGTTGATATTTGCACAATTAATCTAATAAGATGTGCTACTCAGTTGTAAATAAATGGTCAAGGATGCAGCTTAAGATATAAATCCACGCGATTTCACTAAAGTGTTGGGATAGCATAAGAATTTTTGGCAGAGGCACTTGACTTGATTCCACATGAGGTATGGTTTGGTAAGAAACATTTTCTCATATCTTATAGTGTTTAACAATGATGTATTTTTGTGTGTTTCTGAGGAAAAGAGGAACAAGTTGGGCAATAAGACAATCAATTATTACTTGAGTTTATATTTAGATTTAACCTTATATTTAGATTTAACCACAGAAGCTCTTCATTGTACATAGTAATATGTTAACCTTTGTAACTATTAAGTTTATTAATTATGATCTTTCCTTTAGTGGCATAAGAAAAACTTACATGTTCATGGATTTTTAAGTTGTTGGCACTTAAAATTCATTAATTTTATCTTTCTTTTACATAATTACTATAATTTTTATAAATAATTTAGCATACAACATTCTTATTTGAGAAGTTAATGTTAAGTTAAGTCCTATATAGACATATTTTTTATTTAACACATCTCCTTTCAATTTTATTGAAGATTTATTTTATAGAATAAATCATAATTGGTTGACCATTTATTTCAGAGAATTTTTGTGCCTTAAATTATAACAAGAGTTTGTCATTATTTATAGGTTTTAGTATATTTTATATTGCTATTATCAATATATTTTAAGTAATTTTGATAAGTAATGCCCCGCCACTTCACCTACAACAAGAGTTTTAGGAACATAGGCTAATGCAATTTTAGTATTGGTATAAAAATATTCAAGATGATCGCATGCAATGTTGTAATTCAAACTTATTCATGAATTCAAATCTATGCACCAAAAAAATTCGACTTAACATGAAACTGCAATAACACTTATGTTTTAAATGAATTTAAGTAGAAATACCAAATATTAGATTATTTAAGTAAATTTCCTCTAATAAAGTTAATGTGGTTCAGTGGAATTTAATTATATTAATAAATTGAAAAAAAAATCATAAATAATATGTAATTTGAGGATTTACATTTTCTATAAAAAAAAAATATTATTTTTAATGATTTTTTTTTAAATTGATTTCTAAAAATATGATATTATAACTATATTTTAAATTATAAAAATAAAATAAAAAAGTCCACGTTATCTCCCAACTATGTTTATATTAACTTTTATTTATTTGGTTTATTTTTATTAATATTATTCGTTTAATATTAATTTGTATTTATTAAGTTTGTTTATTTTTATTGATATTATTCTTTTAAATACTTATTAAGTATCTCATCGAAGTTCAATCATATTTACAAGCAAAATATATATACACTATTATATGTAGTATCAATTTATTATAAAATATTTACTATAAGAAGAATATGGCATTCGACATGGAAATATTCTATTTTGGATGTCCTTTAAAGGAAACAAGGTATAATTGGTTGCGTGTTACACTTATCTTGGAAGTGTATTTCGTGGGCCTTCAAATGTGATACTAACATTAGAATCAAAATTGACTCGATGAAAATCAAGTTTGAAGATATTGAATGCAAGATTACCCATCTTCCGGAAGTAAGGTTTTTAGCTTCAATGTGGTAGCTTAAGTTTCAAATTAGTGGTAGGGTAATGATTATTAGAGATAGGGTAATGAATTTGTGCAAGCAAATGGAGAGGCTTAAAATCGTTAGTGTTGTCATGAGATATCTTATTTAACAAGTAGAGTAAGGTCAAGGTTATTTCATGGGCATCATCGAAGGAAGTGATCTTTCGTGACAAAAGTGGCATATTGATTTGAGCTAATAATTGAATTATGGACTGGACTCGGTAGGGTGTATTAAATGTAATCCCTAATTGCATTCATGAGAGATGAGTTGATCTTTCTGAGTTGTCAAAAATGTAAGGCAAAGTTAATTAAGTTGAATGTCTAGGAAGGTCTATATGGAGGGGACCATTTTTGGGTTGAGTTCTACGATGTTAGGGTGAGGGATGGGAAGTTGAGGCATGATAATGTGGTGTGTAGTACATATGAGAGCTTTCCAAAAAATAAAGAGAAATAATTTCCATTTCAAAATTATAACGATAAATTATGAGTGAGAAAGGAATTTAGTTGTAAAACTCATCAGGGAAAAAAGTGTTGCTAAATGTAAAGAATTGTTGAGGGAGAAGATCTTATTGTGTCTCTAGGGTGGAGATGAGAACCTCAAATGTGAATTAGAAAAATGGAGGAGGCTTGATACTAAATGGTCTAAAGACAAAAGTATGAACCAGAATTGCATTGTAATCTTATTATTGAATCTAAATTGTTACTGGGGGAGAAGATCACTTTATGACTCTCGTGTGGAGGTGGGGACCTCAAAAGGAACTTAGAGCTGAAATCAAAGAAGAGTTTGGGTGGGAATTCAACCTAAAAGAACTAAATCCTAAACTAAATGTGTCTGGGGTAGAGGATATATTCTCAAAGAAGAAACCTACCTAGTGTTGAAGACGAGGGAATTCTAGGTGGGTGGGTGGGTGGGTGGGTGGGTAAAAAATAACAAAAATATTGATTTGGATGGGGCCTTGATTGAAGGATTTGCTACCAAATAATAAGACACACAATGCATAAACTAAAAAGGAGAGTTACAAACAAAAAATGCATTAGATAATAATCTTCAAAAACAAATTCATATCTTTATTTCTATAGAAAATGCCTTTATATATATTTTTATAAAGTGTCAACTTGGTTTCCCCAAATCGGGTGGTTGAAACGTTAAATGATGGCCTTTCCACATGGAGGGAAGAGGATTTTCTATGTACATGAGTCTAGATACTTTTTTGGCTGAGTTTTGGAGATGCATCGATGAGTTATGGCAGTGTGTAGAAGAGTGCATGAAACTAATGGAAAGGGGAAGAGCGTGATGGGTCTAAGCAGGCAGTGTGAAGACATAGGTTTGCATGAGTACCATAGCTTCAGTATTTGGCATGGAGTGAAAATGAATGAGTAGAAGGAATGGGAGAAGATGATGGTGCAAGGTGCTTTGGGAAAATACAATGGTTAGAGCATTAATTGGGTCACGACATATGTAGAATATCCATATCTTCAATCGCTTGAGAGATGCTATGGTAAACAAAATGGGCTTTTTGTTTTTCTAGCATCTTTCGTTTTTCTCCCTACTCATAGTTTTTGGGCTCATATCGGTGAGGGCTTAATCCATTTTTTTAGGAGGTTTTACATGTATCCCTAGCTATCTCCCTTTTGTTGAATTATGAGTTCCTAGCATGCAATAGGGTCTCTACAACCACAAAGACCTCCAACATTCTTAGGGGTGGGGTAGCAGGTCTAAAAGAGTGGAATCTTACAAGGGTTTTCTTGAGGTTCTCATTAAGAAAAACTTGGTTTCAAGTGTGGGGTTATTTGAATGTAGTAATGGCTCTATGTTGGTAGTGGGTTGTGTCTAATGTTTCAAAACGGTGTCCATCATAGGACTTGGGGTGGAGAGGAGTACTAAGAATGAAACTTGGTAGGTGGGAAACCAAGATGGAGGATTCATGATACCTGGAGGTTCCTTAACCTAGTTAATGGAGGTCCCGAAGGAGAAGCAAGGATCATCCTCTAACCAATAAATAAGCCTCATCTATACTTTAGGCAACAGGTGATGAAAAGGACTCTTTGTTAGAGCAACAAAGTTATCATGAGGACACGCCTGAGAATATTTAGCAGACCATCGAAGGATTAATGCTCGTAATGATGAAGAAGTAGAGCCAAACGTCCAAGCATTAGATCCACGACAAATTTCAGAATTGGGTCGTGGACAAAAAATTCTCCAAATCTTGTGACACCAAGGTATTTTGAGTAATGGAATTCTACTGGACAACCAAAACATTGGTGGCTACAATACTGGAAAAGAAAGAGAATCAATACCCTCAGGTACGGGATAGAGTGCGAAGACTGGAGGCAAAATTTACTTTGTTTTTTTATTGGTCTTTCGCATGATATTCGAAGCATTAGAGTGGGATCTTAAAATAGAATAGGGAATGGTGGAGGTTGGGGGAAAATTTGATTCAACTGAAATCAGTTCCAATCTAATAATCATCAAGGAGGATGCTAACCAAAAGTTGGAAAGCAAAGGCAAAGAGCCAATGAATCTTGTTTATCGAGGCCCTTATGAACCTAGTCCACTTTAGCCCTGCTACATGGATGTTTAGTTTGTTATGTATATAGCTATCCATAAGGGTAGTCTTAGTATGTCTAGTTGGTTCTATCTTAAATACTTTTACATGATTGTATATGTCAATTTTGAAGAAATGTTGAATGTATATCAGCCTAGATGAACCATTTATTTATATGATATCATTGTATAAGACTAATATAATATACCTGATAAAGAATATGAAAATGAGTCTAAGATCCAATCACTCTTTTTGGAAAATCTCATACGACCATGAATGTAACATGTTTTTGTACAATATTAATATATTAGTAGAACAACTTAAAAAAAGTAACAATTTGATTCATATTTAACATAATCAGATTTAACTATAACAACATGACTGTAACATGTTTTTGTACAATATTAATATATTAGTAGAACAACTTAAAAAAAGTAACAATCTAATTCATATTTAACATAATTGGCTTTAGCTATCAACAACGATTTGACATTATCCACTTTAACTACTAACAATATAAATCAAAATTGCATGATGCTCAAAGTTCTTCCTATATTTATTAACATATAACTAAAACTAATATTAAATGTGTCCACTTTAAATATTAACAATATAAATCAAAATTACATGGTGTTCAAAGTTCTTCCTATATTTATTAACATATAACTAAAACTGATATTAAATTTGTCCACTTTAAATATTAATAATATAAATTAAAATTACATGGTGCTCAAAGTTCTTCCTACAACTAAAAATAATATTAAATATTAATTATAAAAATAATATTAAATATTAATTATAACCTAACATATCATACAATAAAAGCAATTCATTAACATTTATTAACATACAACTAAAAATAATATCAATTATTAATTATAACCTAGCATACCATAAAAGTAATTCATATATAATAGGTTATTATATACTTATATTGGGCTATTAATTATGAGTTATTCTATGGAATTTTCCTAAGCATACGTTAAAATCAATCTTTGGAACATGTTGCAAAGGTATATATATATGAAATAACAAACTTTGGACTTTACTTACCAAGTCCAATAGCTTAGAATAGTATTTATATACACAATTAATGTGACATAATAAACTTTGGACTTTACTCACCAAGTCTGATAGCTTAGAATATATGATTTTGAGAAAAGTTTATGTGCGACCAAAATACAACTTAGCCACATTAACGAATCCAGTTAAGGCCTTAACAAGTCCAATTATAGATCAGAGTTGTCCATATCTAAACATGTGTGAAGGTTAGAAGTCACATGAACTAGATCAAAGTAGTGTTAAAGGTAAATGAGAGATAACTTCACATAATATCCAACTAGATCTTAATAATATAATAGTTTGGCTATGTAACAAAACATAGGAATGGCATGGAATAGACACATAGTTAAAAAAGTGGAGAGATTTATTTTTATTTGTATGTTGTTGCTGGAAAAGGATCCCTTTGGCTTCACGAACATGGTAAGAACGTGAATCATAATTCAACTTTCAAAATTAGTTTTAAATGTATAGTGTTTTATTTGTTTGTATTTGTTTAAGATTACTAGCATTGAGGGGATGAGGATGAGGACGAGGAAATTTGTTTATAAATGATTTGGTTTATTATTTGTAATTGATGATTAAATTTAAATTTTTAATTATTTGATTAGTTTTAAATCATGATTTTGAATAGGTTTATTTAAATATTTATATAATAATATGAATGAATTATATGTACACTAATACGACATAATTGATGTTGTCAATTCATATGGTTATCACACATTAAAATGAAAATGTTGAATACATTAACTTCTAGATGTTAATAATGGTTTTTCTAATGTGACAAGAAACCAAAAGTATAAATTGACATGGGATTGCGTCAACACTATACTAGACTCGGAATTAAGTCAAAGTACCCAAAAATGTTATATGATTAATGATTATGCTTTGATTCTTATTATGGAATTATTTTATGCATTGAGTGTAGTGAGTATAGACACATGGAACATGCGTGTTGATCAATCAGGGTAGGAGTAACAACATTCTTGTTTTTTCCCTACTAGCATTCCTTTTATGTGATCTCAATTGAAAAGTTGGTGATGCTTTTACTTAGAGGTGCACGTTGTTGTGAACATAGGCCATGGATTCAGTCACTCATGATTTATGGTTGAGGGGCATGCAATAAGGTGATAACATTATTTCTCACTGACCATTAGTCTCTCAACAATGGTGACAAATATCGAGTTAACCGAGTCTCACTAGCTGCACCATTTTCCCCACTTGGAAAGTTGGATGCTTGAAGGGCATACAAAACATGGCAGCCTTGGAGTGTATTGAAAAGTAATACTTTAAGGGAATGAGAAAAATGGCACCCTTGGTATTAGTTATGAATTAATGAGTATATGATTATAGAATATTGATTGAAAAATATAAAAGAGAGCTACTTTTATGTGCATATTGTATTTAAATGAGAAAATGATCATATAGTTTATGCATTTTTCATATAGAAAAAAAGTTAATTAAATAATAGTAGTGTGAATGAGCATACATATTACTTAATATTTCATAACACATAAATGAACTAGTTAATTAATAGTTATTAAGAAAGATAAGTACATTTTAGGAGAATGTGCATGAAATGAAAATAAAGTAATTATTAATTAACTAAAACCAATTATTAGTGCACCCACAAATCAATGAGAAGAAATATGAACACAAATTCAAATTCAAATATAAATGTGGGAAAAGAAAAATGCATGGGGAGAAGTTAAGGAGAGCTAATAAACGACTAAAGTAGTAACTTCATGTGCACTCATTAAAATAGGAAATGAAAAGGAAATTGGGGGAACACCTAAAAGTTAAACCAAGAAATGACATGGAAGCTGAGTGAGAGTAAGTCATCATTTTATAATTTTAAAAGAGTAATTACTTGTGCACTTGTGCATATGAGTGACATATGGGTGGTTGAATAATAGGTAAATAGTAATTTAGTAAATAACATATTTGTATGAGTTGGACAAGTGGCATGAGTTATAGAACTTATAACATGAAAGATTGAGCTAAGAGGAAATACCTTGTGCACCCTAACACTGTATGGTTTTCATAACATTTGTGAACTTTATGTTGGCGATTTTTGAGAGATTGATCCATTGAAGTGTCTCGTGAAGTCTGGAGTTTCTTCCAAAGCTTTGTGGATTTAGACTTGTCATATTGCTAGATTGGTATCTTTTATACAATCTCGTTGTGGATCAAGGGTCCTTGGGGAAGGAGAGTAGCCATAGGAGTTGGTGGGGTGGTAAACTGGTAAATTCCCAATAGATCAACAAGCTGATGCAAGAAGAAGTTGGACTCCCAAGTCAAGGAATCAATAACTTTTTATGATAACCCTTGTGAATTTCTGGTTATGAGTATTATTATAATGCATGTAATTTATAAATTGTTTTACGTTGATATGAGTAATTTTAATTGTGTTGGAAATTATTTATATACAATATCAAATTGATATGGTTAATATTTGGTTTTGTAATATATACATACATAGATATATGCATGTATAGGGATACAAAATTATGTATAGTTTGTGAATCAAGAATTATTGTTAAATTATATAAATTATTATGCAATGAAATCGATGGAATTATTAAATAGTATTCAAGGAAAATGTTATCATTTCTAGATTTTACATACTTTTGATGATTGTGTTTGAGTTGGAATAAACTTGTAAGATAAAAATTGATATACCTATACCAACTTGCTTTAAAACTCTGGTTTAGGTTTCAATTTAATCATACATTGAAATCGTTGTGAATTATAAACTGTGTAACTCCAAATAGTTAAGGGATACAGAAAATCATTTAGATATAAATGGGTAACCTGTACTTATGAGTTATCTTGTATCATACATTTAACTTTAAATAAATCATTCATTTTGAAATCAATTTGACTAATGCTTAATTAATAAGCTTGTTGTTGAAAAAATCATCCATTCATAGTGTGTGGTTCTATATTGTCATTTTTATTATTTATAGTTAGGGAAAATATGAAGTCACATTTCTTGTAAGTAGAGACTTACAATTTTACACACATGTTGTTGT